>VURO01024495.1:0-14898 GCA_015108175.1 Pelvicachromis taeniatus | reverse complement strand
GGATGTGTGTGTGTGGGGGGGGGTTGTCCCTCTGATACTTGGGGGGGCGCTGCTGGACTTTTTTTAATGATTTGTAATATTTTATAATAATGTGACAGCAGATAAAGTGTTAAATGACTCGATTCAGTGTGTTTACAGGCAGCGACTGTTACGTCAGCGCGAGCTGATCATGTCTGAGCAGCCTCACACTGCCTGCTTATTCACACACACACACACACACACACACACACACACACACACACACACAACATGTTTGTGCCACTTTTGCATGTTTCACTCACAGTGAGAAGAGTCCGTGTTGAGCCACTTCATTTCTACATTGATCAAAAACAACAAGAAGCCTCAGATGTTTTTGTACGTTTGTGCTTCAAACCGATAAAGGTCTGCGAGCGAGCTGCCGGCGTCCTGTGTGCTGCTGGCTGCGGAGCTGCAGCATGAGCAGGGAGGGACTTCTGTGGAAACAGAAACTCAGAGGCGTACAGCGCTACATGCCCCTGTGCTGCCCTCCCCTCCCTCTATAGGTCGTCCTCAGACCCACAGACAGCAGGCTTGTCAGCCGCCCTGAAGCAGTTTAACGTTGGCACAGTCCATGGAGACACGATGGGGCTGTGGATGCTGCTGCTTCTGCATTTACACCTTGGTAATGCTGACTGGGGTGAAGGTGGGGGGCTAATGAAGCTATGTGTTGTTTTTTCTGTTTTTTACATATTTGCATTGAAGTTTGTGCATATTTCAGGAACAGAGTGAGTGTGGATGTGAGCAGGAGAAGCCAAGGCTGTAATTCTTATTTCCACTGAAGCAGTCGTGGGCTTCCAGGAAATGTCAGGTCTGAGCTCTGTGCACGTTTACAGCTTGAATCAGGGGTGTTGCATCTGTTTCTGGGGTGCTTTTGAAGGCGGGGGCCACAGGAAGGCAGACTGGTAGTGAAGGAAAAACTGTGATGGGTAAAAATGAAGTGTTATGTTTCTAACATCTTAAATAACTAATTTGTGTTTTTTGTCAAATGTTAGTTCTGGTTTCATTTCTCTTCACTTCCTTAAACTTGTAGCATGACTTTAGCTCATTTGCCAAAAAACTGACAAAAAAATGATAATATAAAAGTTAAAAATGAAGCTTTCTGACAGTAAAGTGTGTTTTGTTGCTCAGATTTTCTGTTCATGTTGAAGTATTACTGTTGTAAAGTGTGTGGCCCTCGATGAGGGTGCTGCGAGGGTGATAAGTACAACATGCAGCTGCATCTTGAGGCTTGGTTTGGCCGTCGCACTGACCAGCGTCTGTCTGCAGTGACAGCAGAGCTGCTGAACATGGGACGCTATGTTTAGGTGGGAACTTCCTGCTAACTCTGTTAACCTTCATCAATCCTGTTTTCATGGATGTTAAACGTCACAGCTACACCTGGCAGAGCAGCCACACCCATCATGTTGTTACAGGTGGAAGACTTTAGACAGTACCTCAGTGATGACACCTGGAGCTGAGTTTGGACCCGGACACGCCGAATGACGTCAGACTGAAAGAGCGGATCACGGCCACACAAGATGTCCTCACACTCTGCAGCTCATAGTTGGTCACTAGTGGACATGGCGAGCTCTGGTTGCCTCGGTAATCATCTAAGTACAGTGAATATGCTGTTATGTTAGTCACTGTCCTTTGCTCTGTCTCCCAGTTTGTTTCTGGGAGACACACCCACTGTGTCTGTGGTCATCACGCTGCTGCTGGCCACTTCCTGCGTGGACGCCCGTGAAACAGATTTTTCACGTTGTGTTAATGTCCGTTATAATAACTAGCGGTCACAGAAACCCCCCAACACATAAACAGCGGAGGCTGAGGAGAGCGGCGCCAAGCGCCAAGAAAAGCTCCATGACCCAGACAGAGCAGACGGGCTCTGAGCGTCCGGGGCTACACACTGCTAATCAAAGAGACACATCACCTGGCTTACTCCTCAATACAAACGGCAGACTCATCGTTTTTAGTCTGGCTCTGTGTAAGTGATGGCTGAGTTAGTCGCCTGCAACGTCACTGCCTCTGACAAAACGCTGACTCTGCGGTTGTGTGGTGGCCACTTGTCTCAGGTAGCGTTCAGTTTCCTCTCAGCCTGTGCTGAAGTGCTCTCTGCTGTGGGACGACACCAGCCCCGGGAACACACCTCCGTGAGACGTCCCGTTGTAACGGTGACGCTGCGACTTCAGTACGTGGTGGAAGTGCAGACGCTCAGCTTTACTCTCAGCTTTACTTCACGGCCGTGAACAGGAACATTACTCGCTTGGGTGAGACACTGCAGACATGTCTTTGCACAGTTCCTGATTTTCAGGAGATCAAAAGGAGCTGCTGTTCTGTAAATGAAGCAGGTAAAAGGTCTGGAGGTGATCCAGCCGCCCCTCCCAAACTTGGAGACTTACTCGTGGTCATTGTAAATAAAGGCTCAAGGTAAGTGAGTCCACTTGTCCAAAGTAGGCCAAAAGGCAGGTCGGAGCATCTCTGTGCAATGAAATGTCTCCTGTGGATGTCCAAGAGGGCGAAGATCCCAGAACACCTCCCAGACACACTGTGATGAAGTCCTCATCGTCATCGTGATGCGTTGAACCTGGATGTGACAAACGAGCAGGACAGAGGGACGATGCAGTCGTCAATCAAGTGTAGCTCCGCCCTAAACCCTCCCTGTTCTCAGGTCCCTTCTTACTTAAATGGGACCATAATCTATGATTAGGCTCCTTTCTCTCTGTGCAGTCAGACGTCGTTCTACAGCCAGAGGAGTCGCCCCCTGCTGGACATTAGAGCTTAAAGCGTTAGTGTTTGTGACGAGTTGCGTCAGCTTCAGCTTCCCTCCATTTCTCACCCACGATTGTGACTTCAGCTTCAAAGCATCAGTGAAAGGCTTTAGCTTTCATTTCTCCGATCCAGCTCGGTTGTTCCAACGTGTGAATAAATATCTGACCAGTGACCAATCAGGTCACTGCGTTTGGCCACACTTGCTCTCGTAGCTCAAGTCGCACAAAGTTATAAGCGGCAAATAGCCCTGCTTCCCTCAGACGGGTCAGTCGGCTCTCTGAATGAGTCCTCCTCGGACGTGGTCCCAAGTGTCCCCCCGACACCCGAAGGCTTCGACTCGGGGATCAGAACAGGAAATCCCCCCTGCTGCTTCCTGCTCCTGAGAATCGGACAAACCCCAATCTCTGTTTCTTCCTATTCGTGTTCAGGAACATCAGGACCAGCTCATCATCATCATCATCATCTTTGAGGATGAAGTTTTGGTAAACTCTCAGCACTTTCACATTACAGACGATGCATTCTGGGTGTAAAGGCCTGCGACTCTGGAAAGTGTTCTTGCTACTCTTGGATAAGGGGAGTCTTCCTGGCGTTGAGACGTTGTGAGGGCGTTTGTCTTCATCGTGGAAAGTATCCTGGGACCCCCCCCCCCTGATGTCTCCTGTCCATGATCTAGTCTTTGTTCTCTCTGTGGACCAAACTGTTAACGAGTCCTCTGCCAAGTGTCCCTCGCACTGTTTGACGGATTCGTTTTGTTTTTGAAGAAACCCACAATATATATAGAATACCCACACCTGTGTAAGAAACACTGTGTATGTAACGCAAACACTTCCTGTCTAAGCATAAGAGGAGGACGACTTTAAACCTTTTTTATATCCTCTTCCTTTCTGTAGCGACGGGCATTTCCCTTTCTGCACCCGCCAGCGTTTCCATCGCTTCCATCAACTTTGAGCACACGCTCAGCTTCCTGCCGGGCCCTCAGACCCCCACCGACGCACACTTCACGGTGGAAGTCGTCCGCTCCAGGTATTCTGAGATTTGAGCTGTCTCACACGTTCACAGTGATCTGCACGCACAAGCTTCAGACTGAATCTGATCTGCTTGGCGGCGCTTTGCTCACTGAGATGTTTCCAACGTCTTTATTCAGCTCTCGTAATGACGCTCATAAGAACATTCAGGGTGTCAGGCTCACATCGAGGGGTTTCACTGGTCTTCTTAGTAGACACGGCAGAGCCGTGATTGGTACCATCACAGCACAGAGGCTAACGTCTCCATCCCAGTTAGTCAGTTAGCTTAACAACCCAAACGGAGAGCAGGAAATACGCCGCGCAGACCTTTCAGGGTTATAAAGCTATGCTGTGGTTAGCTACGATGTTGCAGCGTTCACCATAGCATGCTAACGTAACAGACGGTACACGGGCACCTGGGAGTGACTCCACTTATATTTTAGTGACGGCGTCCCAGAAACAGAAGCAGTTTCAATGAAGCGAGTTCGTCACTGAACTCTTGGTTTTGTTCCTCTTCCTCGGCTGAAGGTGCTAAAACGCTAAAACGTCTCGTCAGGTCACAATAATGTCAGTTCAGTTCAGCCACACTGACCCTAAACCAGATCTCAGTCACACTGATCCTAAACCAGATCTCAGTCACACTGACCCTAAACCAGATCTCAGCCACACTGATCCTAAACCAGATCTCAGCCACACTGATCCTAAACCAGATCTCAGCCACACTGACCCTAAACCAGATCTCAGCCACACTGATCCCAAACCAGATCTCAGTCACACTGATCCTAAACCAGATCTCAGTCACACTGATCCTAAACCAGATCTCAGTCACACTGACCCTAAACCAGATCTCAGTCACACTGACCCTAAACCAGATCTCAGCCACACTGACCCTAAACCAGATCTCAGCCACACTGACCCTAAACCAGATCTCCTGTGTCTGTGTGACTTTGGCTCCCGTGTTCAGTAATTCCTAAGTTTCGTGTTTCATTTCTGTTTCTGAGGCATCTCTGAACTCCGAGTCAGCACTTTCCTTTCTGAGTAAATGTCAACTTTCAGATTTATGTGATGGCGGATGTGAGGTCATCGACTGTGGATGACGCACACGCCCACAGCTTCATTCATCTGTGGCAGGTTTATTTCACAGGATGAGACGGTAACCGCTCCGTCTTTCTGTTTCTTTTCCTTCGACATGAAGAAAGCAGTCGTGGAAGCCGGTGGCGGCTTGTGTAGCGCTGAGGGCGGGACAGACATGTGACCTGACCAGAGTCTTCAAGGACCCGTTCGACTACTACGTAGCTCGTGTCCAGGCCTTCGCGGCCTCCCAGAGGTCCAGCTGGACCGTGTCAGACAGCTTCCAGCCGGTGTCAGACAGTGAGGCACACTTTAACTGCGTCTCTTACCTGTTGTGTGATCACAGTACGAGCGTGTGATGGAGAACCAATACACACTTATTATTATGTCATATTTGTTGTTACCTTCCAGCAATGTAAAACAATAAATCCCATTAACGGCGGTTACACAGTAACCCCACCCACCAGCTTGTCTTTAACACTACAAAGCTGATGGTTGTTTTATTAAAGCACCACATCTGCGTCATGTGACTGTTTGTGCCGTCACCTGCACTAACAGGCTTGTTGCACAGATCCGTGACGTTTCCAGGTCTTCTTCTCAGGAAAGCTAAAATCGCCGCCTGTGTTTGTGTCGCCGTATTGATTTGCGTTTGCTGACTGAGTTTCGTCTTTTTTCTGTCTGTAGCTGTGATTGGACCTCCTGACGTGGCGGTGTCCGGATGTGGGAACTGTTTAATCCTGCGCCTCACACTTCCTGAAGCCTGGGCGAGCGAGCACATGAAGGACAGCTACACAGACCTCGTGTTCCACGTGCGACGAACCCGCGATGGAGCGGAGGTATGTGGGCCGTATACTCGGGCTACACCCGCGCTGAAAGGGGGGGTTTCCCCGTTACCCCCCAAGAACAGTTTTGAACACGAAACGCGGCGATATAAACCTAACTGTACAAAAACACTCATAAATACTTTGTGCGTGTAAATCAGACGGCGTAGTTGAGTTTTTAACCTTGTAAACCAAAATATCTGAAAATGTTGTGTGTGTGTGTGTGTGTGTGTGTGTGTGTGTGTGTGTGTGTGTGTGTGTGTGTGTGTGTGTGTGTGTGTGTGTGTGTGTTTAACACATTTAAACACACTGCATAATAGAATTGCATTAAAGACAATAAGGGGATTTATGAGTTATATTTCTGAGTTGCCTTACATGCTTAATAACATTCAACTTTATTGTAAATGATAAAGTATTTGAATGTTTCAGATTTGTATTTCCATCTGCAGTAAGTTGTATTTGGCACTATGGCTCTTCTTCCATCAGCCACAGATATGACACTGACAAGGTGGGCTGTTGGTGGGTTGTAAAGTTGTTTGCAGTCAACTGTAGGCGAACTAAAACAGCCTATATGGTGTGCAGTTGTAAGAGTTGGCTATTGGTTGTATGTCAAGATATCAGCTGATGTGGGCTGCCATTAAGATCAGCTGATCTGCTTGGATTGCCACTGTTCTTGTACCAATGCTATGCTCAGTCTGTAGTGCTAAGAGCAATAGTAAACTCAACTACAGACTAAAGCCTGCTTTTCCAAATGTGTTAAGGCCTGGGGGTGCTGTGACTTTTGTAACAGTTGTTTCAGCATTCAGTATCACATTCAGTATTCAGAGCTGTAAATGGGTGGAGTTGAACTACACGCCCAAGCTCCATGACTTTTCTTGTTTACCACCAATATAGAAAGCACCAGGCAACGTGCAGCCAGGTCACTGCAACTTAAAACCATAACTTTTAACTGTACATGTCATATTTGCCATATTACCATATTACCCATACAACACTCCACAGCATATCTCAACATAGACTTCTGTCTCTCTACAGGATCACCTCGGGAGTACAGTCATGTTGAGTACTGAAGGTAGACGAATCACTTCAACTCGTTCCTGTATTATTCCCTCTTTCTATTATTCTCTCTACTGGAAATACTACATCTGGCATAGGGAAGCAGTGAGGGCTGGGTAGAGCATGTAGGACACCGGATGCATGGTGCCCACTCTTTAATTGTGAATTCTCAGGCAATTACATAGGCTTTGTAACGGATAGCTGCCACAGTAAAGGTGCCTGGCTGAGACAATCTGAAGGTAGCAGTACCACAGACCAAACTGGACCAAGTGTTTACTAAGACCAGATCTGACTTGCCCACGTTTGGATCCTACAGAAGAGAGTCCGTTTGCATCTCATACTCACGGCTGTTTTCCATGCCCTCTGACTACAATAACAAACGCAGTTCAGAGGAGTTTCCTCACCCTAACCAGGAAAAGTAGCACCAACATTTTGTGTCACAGTGTACACACAAACCAATTTGCGTAGAAGTTTAGGAAGGGATTAGGGTTATAACAGACTGCTTCTAGAAGTGACTAATGGGGTAATTCTGAGTAAAGGGAAGAGGCGATTTTAGCCAGTTACAGGGAATGTAATGTTAAAAGGTTATTTAAAAGTACAAGAGAATACTGTAATCATAAATATTCACTGATACTGTATTTACATCTTACAACAAACTGATACATTTTCATAAACTTGCAATCATTCCATTAAAGTTACAAAGGCGCAGGCACTGGTTTGTGGAAGCTGTCATGTTGCCATCTTGAATACAGTCGCCTAATCGCATGTTGTATACACATTTCATTTCACTGCCTGTTGTACTTGTATAACTATGCATGCGACAAATAAAGAATCTTGAATATACGTGGCTAACAGCTGGTCACATATGTACACCTAATAAGTTACTTTAATTTAAAGATTACAAATAGCTCTTTCAAACTATCTATGACAGTAAGATGGACCCAACACACACACAACGTGCTCACAGTTGAGCTTTTATTGCCAATTTTCATATGCACAGCTACACAGTCTGTGCTCAGAGCTGGTCTCAGCACTCCCGCATGTGTCTCTTGCTTCACTATAAAAAAAAAAGAGAGACTGCAATTAGTCCAAATGCCACCACCTGTGGACTTACCTTCCTCCCTGGCACTGCCCCCTTGAGCTTATTGCTCCACCCCTTCCCTGCAGCTGAGCTGTGCAGAATTGAGTTCAGCGCAATCTGCACTCTACTGACATCTAGTGGTGAGATTTTACACACTGTATCTTTAAAGGGAAAAATATGGTTTTTGGAATTTGGGTGACCTCATTAAATACAATAGTGATCAGTTGAACATTTGTAACATGCAGAGACTACAAGAACATAATACACCAAAGCCTATAATGATTCCAACACCTATAGCGTCACCTGTAAAGGATCTGAAACAGATGCACGAGAATGCATCAGAAGACTTTTGAAGAGTTTCACTTGAGGTTAGATTGAGAGAAAAGAATGAGGGGGGGGGGGGATCATACTGGCTGCTTCTTTGGAGACGAAACTTAAACCTTGAGATGCAAGATGATAAATACAAAAAGGCACTGAGTCATCCCATCTTGCTTTAACATTGTGTCCCTCTGTATTCATGTAGAGCAGCCGCCATGCAGTGAATCTGTCTGTGGATCCACAATGCCACTCCTTGGTGAATTTACACATGACTGTTTGTGCAGAGGCTTTTCCTGTCAAGTGGATGTACTGTGTAACCACAAATCTCTAATGGAGCATAGTGTATGTTTTCTAAAGACAGACTCATTTAAGTTTCATCATGCTGCTCCTGAGGATTCAAGGGAAGGACTCCAGCCGACTGGGAGGAGAGAAGGAGAGCTGTTGTGATAGCCAAATTAAGCAGAGTAGTGCATCTCCTTGCCTTCTGCACCTCTGCAGTTCTCCTCCTCACATAAGAACAACCAAATACTTTTTCTTTGTGGCGTTTCTCTTCACAACTGCTCATGGGAAGCCAATAAATACACAGCAGGCTTAGATGAACCTGATTTGGGGCCCAGAGCAAAAGTGAACTATGCCCCCCACCCCCCCACCCTGCCTTCACTTCCCTTCAGTAGTATAAACAACAATATTAAAGGTAATAATGCAGTAGCCACCTTAAAGCTCTCATGATGTCACATATGACACAAAGTCCTTCAGGGGCTGTTGGGCAGTAATGTCGATGACTACAAAGTGAAAGTGGAAAAAGTGATTTTTTTGCGTGCTTGTATTTTGCATTTGTGCGAGTATATGATAAGATGAATTCTGTACTGTCTGCATTATGAATTAAAAATCAACACACCTTAAATGCGTGCCCCTGACTTTTTAAATGTGCCAATTCTGTTAATTCCCATCTCATTATTTTCATGCTTTCAAAATTTAGAATTAACGTAGCATGGATGCCTTTGGGAGGAAGGCGGGGTACCCAAAGAGAAGATACGCAGGGAAAGGAGAAAGGCCACAGCTGGCCTGTAAACACATTGTAAAAAAAGATAAATAGATGCAATTTAAACTTGTTTGCAAGTTGAGATGAAACTACAGCAAAACTACTTTTACCTATTGCAGAACAAACTGAATTCATAAAGAGTATATTTTACATTGTAGCTCATGTTGTTTGAAGAAATCCGATTAAGTTAACATGCTGATTGATTTTATACAGTGCATTAGCATGCAGACTGCATGGATGTGATGCTCTACGACTCAGTGTTGGGATTTTATTTTCAGACTACACAGATGTATCAAAGCTAAGTGAATACAACTGCAACTTAAAATGACTTCTGAAAAAAGCGCTAACCCAGCCAGGAATAAAATGAAAGAGGGAATTGCTGTGCTTGTTCTGTTGTATTTATTAACATTTTGATCACGCACTGCCTCCTTTAACAAGAAGTACTGTAGGAATATTTCCCTCAGATCTGTTGCAGTAATTTCCAATCTTGTGATTTTATGGCCAGTTAGAAGATTAGCTGCAGAATTACTTAGTCGGTTTGGAATTACTCTTTGGTTACTGATCACACAGTACACGAGGTACACTTTTACTGTGTCTCCCTTGTGTGTGTGTGCGTGTGTGTGGTTTAACAGATTGTTTTCTGTGTTTAGGCTGTTATTTGTGTCAATATGTCTCAGCAATTCTGAACAAATTTGAGCGTGGGAGTGTTGGTGCACAGGCCTGTGTGTGCTGAGTGCATGTGTTTGAGAGAGGGAGAGAAAGGGGAGAGTGAACACGATGTACCCAGGCACAGTTTTCCTGGGTCGTGTCCAACTGTAGGAGACTGCTCACAGCTATGTACGTTGGGGACACCTCCTCTCCCACCTCCCCTTTCCCTGTTTTCTGTCTGAGTCCTAACCTGATCTACCCTTGTGACCTCACTTTACCCCCCACCTCAAAACACATACTGCCACCGATACCCATCCAGTGCCCCTGACTTCCTGTCTTATCAAACTTCTTCCCTCTCCTTCCTGCCCTTGTCCTCCAATCCTTTTTTCACGGCAGCCTTTTGATGGCCTCGACACCCCGCCTCCCCACCACTTCCTCTCCTTTTTCTTGCTCCCTTTCTCCTTGTATTTCATCCCTCGCTACCTTTCACTTGTCCTCTGGAAGCTTAGAGTAGAGTTTGGTCATGTGAGGTGAACGCCGTCTCCTGTGCCAAGCCTGCAGGCTGGCGCCAGCAGCATGAAGACAAAACAGAACCCCTCTAAAATACACACACACACGTACACACACACACACACACACACACACACACACACACACACACACACACACACACACACAGTCACATTCTAAAGGGCTACACCAGCACGTGCACTGAGAATTTAAAGTGGCAATCCCTGAGAGTTTCTTGTTTCTTGTTGGGAAAACAAAATCTAGTGCTAAGCATTTATTAAGGTGGTGTTTTTGCTCTATGGCCAACACCTTTCTGACAATGAAGTTTCTGACCACAGTTCTTCTTCTATCCAACCCCTGTCCCACCAAACAAAAGAAAAAAAAGTAGAGTACTAGAGTATTTTTCCTGGGAGTGACCAGAGAAGCTGCGCACACCGAATCCTTGCTGCCAGTTTGTTTCAGTGGTCAGTTGTTGTACTTCAACTACCCTCATCATGACTATAGCCAAAGTATAGTCATGGATAATCACAAGTTGTTAACCAATAGGCATGTGGTTTCACAGTTTCTTCCTACTTTCTTGCTTTGGTGATGCAGGGTTCTTTCTAACAACAGTATTGCTGTCTATGTCATCCACTTCAAAGCAAATAACAAAACTTCAGCATGCAGACTGCAGAAAGGGAGGACATGCATGACAGAGTAATTCTACTTCATTAGCAAATTTAAATTTTGTTAGTGATTAAAAGAAAAAAATGATTATGGAAGAGCCAATCGTCTAATTAGTAGGCAACATGCTTCGCCATCGGAGCCACGACTAACCCTAAAACTCCCACTCAGAAGCTGCGAGTTTGAAGTTTCATCTCATGAAATTTCACAAGGTAGTTTTTGAACAGTACTGCAGAGAGATCAACAGACAGGTAGAGAGACAAATGGCACCGAACACACATTTTAGCCAGAGGTAAAGTTTTTAAGATGGATGGGGGTTTTTCAGCAGAGTCTAATTGGATAACTCTTTCCCAGATCAGGGAGGTGGGAGGTGGGTCTGAAAAGATAGAGAAACACCGATACTGAAAGAGAGGCTAGATGAACGAGGGAACAAGGGAACCAATTGGATGAGCAAGGGAAATCTGGGTTTAAGAGCTTTGCTCCGCTTTAACACAAGCAAATTATTCAGAGCCTGCAAACAATAGAGCCAAGAGGGGAAGAGGACTCAGCTGAGATCAACACCATGTAGGAATTAATGAAGTTCTCCGCCAACACACAGCCGAGAGATTTTACAGTCTGGAGGCTGGAGACGCTCTCCTAATTGTGTTTTGACAAAACACAAATGTCTCATACTTCATTTTCCAATTAGAACTGCTGCACTGATGAAGACGGAGAGATTTGTGTCTGTTCTGGCAATTTGCCAAGCAATTAACATAAATTGAACCAAAACTTTGGTTCCCTCTGAACCTCCATATAAATACATTTGTACTGAATCCCTGTGTTTTTCTATATATTATATGTATGTGTAAAAGTGTCTGAACCAGAAGTAACTGCACTGCTGTACTGTACTGTAGTTGTACTAAGTAAGGTTAGCAGTAAAGATTTAAATCTGTGGGTGAGCTATACGTGTTGTATAAAGAGGGGAAAAAACTGTTTCCGTCAGAGTTTTAGTATCTTTAAGCTTCTTGTTTTGGTTTTGTAACCCAGCAGCAATGAAGAGTCGTGTTAAAGAACAACAAAACACTGACAAACTCTACATTAAGATTCAGTCGTTTATCAGAAAGACACGTTTGGCATTCAACAATCGTTAGGTGCCTTTAATTAAATTAATGTTTGAATTTTAGTTATTTACATGGATTCATGTGCTTGTTTTTTTTTAACTGTACTCACAAGAACAGCTGTGCATATCTGTTTAAGTTAATATTCTCACACTTGCACAGTAGCAACTGCAAAGACTTATGAGTAATGTTTACTGTCAAATCCTTAATGTAGATTTGTCAATTATATTGTCTTTTGTTGATTGGATGTTGTTCACGGGTGTTCCTGTGGTCAAGAACAGCATAAAGGTTGAGCTAACGTACCAGCACGACTGTGACTCCGCAGCGATTTTGTCCATGTTATTGTTCAGTGTGATTGTTAAAAGATTAAAAAGTAGTGCTAGGATAACAGAGGACACAGGAATGTAACAAAAATGACAGGACTGCCATTGGTTTAACTTTTAAAAGTTACTTAAGACTGCAGCTCTTTTGCTATTGAAATCATGTGAATACGTTGGCACACTCAAAAAAAGTTAAAAGGTTAAATCGTTACAATTACACAGCTTTTGGCCCCTGACAAAAACTTCTATACGTCTACTTAAAAGTTCCGCTGGTTATTTTATTGTAATAGAAGTATAGAAGTTAGAAAGACACTTTTTTAATTCAGTGATTAATCTGTTGATTTGCTGAGCATGGATTATTTAGGCAGATAGTAAGAAAGAATATTCAAAGTTTTGAATAACTTTATATAACTTTAGACCAACACCTCGGTCTAAGCTAAATATACTATTTCACTAGTTGGACCCACGTGGAGTAAATAAAGGTGAACGGCTTGGACATGAATTGAGCTGTGGTTTGGGGACGGCCTTGAAGGGGACTGGCGGCGGTTCCCGGGCCTGGCAGATCCTCATGTACTAAATAGAAACGAAGAAGTTAAAGAACTGAAAAGGGGAGGAAGGGTGGGGCACGTAAACGAGAATGAACAGGGGGAACATATACAGATGAGAACAGGAAGGAGCGTGTTTGGAGGCGTGGTGCCGCTCCTGTAATGTCTGTTTAATGAATCGATCATTTAATTAAATTACTCCAAGACTTTGGCTGTAAAGTAGAAATACTAATCTTTTAGATTGACTTTTTCTAAATAATAATTCTAATGTTTTCTAATTCTAATTCTTGGGAAACCTGTTCAGCATTTTCTCATTTCAGGTCCAATCTACAGTTCATCTCTTCAAAGGGAGCATACTGTGTACGCTGATCCAACTGATCATACATTTTGATTAGCTGTAGAAACAGAATATTTAAAAAGGGAGATGTAAAAACAAAACAGAATAAAGATTAGTAGTTTTATACGAGTAGAAAAAAGTAGAAAAGCAGTAAGTAATGTCCTTATAAAACCTTTTCTTTATGCAATTAGCGATAGCAACTTACATCACAATTATGTCACAAAGATTTAGATCGAGGTAAATCAGCTCTGCTAAGCTAAAAATAGATTTCGTCTGTTAGTTTGGTTGCAAACAGCATCTGCTACAGCTCTCATGTGAAACTAAATCAGGCTGTGTCCATATGGCTCTGATGTTTCCATTGCTGCAGGTCGGCCGGTAACAACAGGCGTGTAACACAGCTTAGTATATAACGTCGCTGATAGATCCAGTATTGATCTCTTTCTCTCTCACACACACTCTGTGTCTTTGTGGTCTGCCAGCACCCTGATTAAACTTCTAAAGCAGATTGCATAATATATGCAACAGAAGCGGGGCAGTGGAGATTTAGAACAGCACCCTCTCTCTCGCTCGCTCGCTGATGAAGGGATTGCATAAGAAAGGAGAAGGGATGGATTCAGGTCATGGTGGCTCTGGGAGCCAGTGTGAGTGATTAGACCAGACACACTCAGGCAAGTCGAGCTTGCTTAGTGTCTGGAGAGGAGGGATGGAGGCAAGTGAAGGAGAGACCGAGAGAGACCAGCCTGTCAACCCATTCCACTTGACTGCTGCTCTGTTCCTGACCAGCCTGTGTGCTGTTCCAAAAATAAAACACTATGAAGGAGTGGGCGAGCACACGCATATGCATATGCAGCAACACTCGCGCAACAGATACATGCACACTTTCTAGCCACATTTAGAACAAGTACAATTGGGACAGTTTTACCATCTCGTGACATGTGATTGTTTGAATTAAAAAAAAACTCCACATTATCTCTAAACTCTGTTAATCACTGTGCAAACCTCAGTTTCCTCATACTTGAGCTTCCTCAAGCTTTATATCATATTTCAACATTGAGATCAGTCCTACGAACAGTGAGCAACATTATGAGACAACATAAATATAATTGTTCCAGGATAAAGTTCTCCCTCAAAACACAAGCCGTCAGTTTTTACCTTCGTGTTTGAGATTACAGAACGATGATATTAATACGTTTGTAGATGGAAGCTTGTTTAATTAGCATGAAAAGTAGAAGCAAGGGTGAAGCATCTGGGCTTGTTTGGTAACGCTTAAACCGTGGCCTTGCTATATACTGTATGTTTCCTACACATCACTAGAAGTTTATTGCTTAATGAGCTACATGTATGAAGTAGTTCATGAATAAATGCACCTCTGTTTTAAGCATGCTCTTCACATGTAACATCTGATTCAATCTCACAGGTAATTCTGTACAAACCAGCAATGTAGCTAGCACTAGCATTTGCTTCCACTTGGCCAGATATGGTCATGTCCATTTTTTAAGCAATATATAATAGAAAAGGCAAAAAATGCTCATCTCTAAGGTTCGGAAACATAGCCAGCAAACTAATGGTCATTTCCTGTATTTGACACCATTAGATAATGTTAGATAAAAAGCAGAAGC
>VURO01024493.1:59501-75766 GCA_015108175.1 Pelvicachromis taeniatus | reverse complement strand
ACTGATATAGCGCGGTTTCTGATGGTGACGCTGAGTCAGTATCATTCAATCAGTCAAGCGCTAAGATGTTTTTTTATCCCCGAATGGATCGCCGCTTCAAGGTTTCCTTCGTTAGCAGAAGATGCTGACCGCTCTTTTTTTTTATGCTGCTAAAGCATTCTTGTCTCCGTTGCTCATCGCTGGGCGAAGGATCACTTTAAGTGGTACATGTTTCAAACGTGGCCCCTTCACTTTCTGTTTCATTTCCTGTTTTCAAGCAATCGATAGGCCGTTTATCCATCATGCTTAACGACGCTGTCTTCATTAGACGTCATTTTTCCCCCACCACAGGGTTTTTGCGTTCTTCGAACTGCATTAACTTCCAGTTAAGACATTAAAAAAAATAGTTTAGATATAGCACTGCTTTATTAGAGAGTAAAGCAAAAACAGTCTTGGTGATACATCATTTCTTATTAGATTTATGCAGAAATATTTTAAGAGGAGCGCGGTATTAGGAAGTGACAGTGCTTACATTTAAATGGTTTAATTCACATGGCCCGTCTATCATCTTTCTCTTCAATGTGATGAAGTTTGACTTGCAGGAACTTTTGTGGGGAAATTCTATAACACCAAAACCAAAAAATAAGTATATACAGTACCATACAATGTGAAATAATCAATGCAATATGATGTGAAGTGACTTGATATGATGATCCAATGAGGGATGGTATGATATGAAATGATAATACAATACAAAGTGGTACAAACGATGTGAAATGATACAATATGGTATGAAATAAAGGGATCCAGACAATACAATTTAGTACAATATGACATTGTATGTGATGATATGATACAACAGACACAATATAAAAAGAAACGTGTCATACAATAGGCACGGTACAATATAATACAATATGATATCGTCTTGAGACCAAGACTATTCATTTATGTCCACTGTAATGAACATTTTTTTTGCACTAGATCATCATCATCGTATCATATCTATATCAAAGTCCCGATGTGTTCAACAGAGGACATCCTGGCCTTCCCAATGATATCTTCAATTCAATTCAATTCAATTCAATTCAATTCAATTCAATTCAATTCAATTCAATTCAATTCAATGTTATTTATATAGCGCCAAATCACAACAGCAGTCGCCTCAAGGCGCTTTACATTGTAAGGTAGACCCTACAATAATAATGTTTGGACCTCTTTTCGCTCCAAGGAGGAAGGAATTCACAAACAAAACTACTACAAACTACTTACTTACTGCTAACAAATGGCTGCTTATTTAGAGAGCTATATTGTGATTGTTAAAAACAAATCACCACACTCTCACCAATAAATTAGCAGGCTCCACGGCTCAAGATCATTTTCAACAAACACACAGTTTAGTCTCTCTATTGATCGCCCACAGCAAGCAATATATTGTTTTATCAAATATATTTAAAGAAATAATAAATGTCAAATATAAAATGATAAAATCTTAATTTTTTAATTGAAACAGTCGCTCTCTCCCTTTCTCTGCACAGGTGAGGGAGGAAGGGTGATGGATTACAACCCCGATGCTTCAGATCGCAGGGCCACCCTCCCTGGCACCTATGACCCTGTAGTGGAGCGAGAGCTCCGCACTCTGGGCTCCCGACCTCCAGGGCCCCATTTGGATCCCACAAACCCAGCAAGGCAAGGTCTCGGTGGGGGTCCTTCCGAAGGGGCCCCCCCTGTCCGTCACCTGGGTGTGGAACCACTCATCCGAGCGTCTCACGCTAATCTTGCCCGGCCCATTCAGGGGTCAGAGGAAAGTGTTTCCGTAGGCAGCGACTACTATGGGAGCATGTTCAGCCTGTACAGAGGGAGAACATTTTCTATGCCGTTATAGCACATGGCTTTTTAATTCGCAGGATTCCCCCGAAAAAGCAAAAATACTAGCCAGAAACCCCAAATTGCAATGAAAACTGACTCATATGGCAAGACATTATATCCTCCATAGACCCAAAAAACTGCAAAAACTTTATTCCATTTGCTACAATTTGTTATTCATTTTTTACTCTTCTTTATATATTTCCATTTTCCACGTAGTGTACTTTTTTATTTTGATGTCACACTTTCCTTCGACTCTGCGTGCTGTCAGTGTGGATTGACGAGTCAACAAAATATCAATGTTAATATTAATATTTTGTATAGCCATTAGACAGGATACAATCTGCTAATATAATATATTACTCAGCACTTCTGAAAACTGTGATTTTTACCCACTGCATGTTTTCTACAGCCACCCCTCACTTTTGGATTAACACCATATGTTTATAGGTTTGCAGTGGCATGCATGGGTTGCTTTGATGCAAGCTGATATTAGCATGAGTAATTATCATGTGATTCACAGGTTATTTTTAGGCATGGTGTTATTGTGTTAGAAGTTTAAGCAGGGGTGCTTTTTTTTTTATTTTCATAGGAGTTTATGTTCTTATTTTGTAATATTGTTGGTGCAACGTGCCAACGACTGACAGTTATTGCAGTCTTAGGGTTAAGGTCTTAAGAAATCTCAATCTCAAAATTTCATTGCATTTGTTTCTCTGCCATTTGATTTCACACCATCTGATTTGTTGCTCGTTACCTGATACAACACAGAAAGCACATGCAAAACACAAAGAACTCAAACATGACGAGACAAAATGACACAAGCGGACATTTATCTGCATCTTATTACTCCTCCAAAGCCTTCGCCACTGCACCTGAGATCTAACTTCACCCCTCCATTATTTCCCCTCAATCCTTACCCCTTTAGGCTTCAAACTGCTGATGAATCACAGGGCCTCTCCTCCCATGTCCCCCTATCTTCCCCCCAGCCACCTCTCAGCACGCACAAAAACAGCATCAGCACACCAAAACAAGACTCGGGTATAGTCAAACCTTCAGATCCCCAAAGTTCTAAGATGGGCCAGTCATCTGGCACCAACAGTGCAGTTATGACGCCCAAACTGGCTCGCGCAGGACCCAAGATCTTTGACAAGGTCCTTGCCTTTGAGGAGCGAAGGGCTAGTGTGGATCTGCCAGGAGGGGCAGCCTCCTTTGACTCAGATGAGAGCGCAAAGAAGACAGGAGGCCCGAGCAAAGAGGAGAGTCGAATACTGCAGGGCGCAGCCCAGAAGAGAGCGGTATTCAAGCAGCGAGCCTCTTCATTAGAGGACAAGACAAACTACTCCCAGAGGATCCAGAACTACCAGAGCAAGTTCACAGAAGAGCTCCAGCGGATCAAGAAGCTTGTAGGGAAACCAAGCTTGAAGAAGGCATATTCCACTGAGCAGCTGTCACAGAAAGACAGGCTGCACACAGGGAAACTAGAACCCATTCCTGTCCAAGTGGTTAAAAAGTTAGAGGCGAGGGAGCGAGCCCTGGAGGAGGGAAAAGTAGGGGAGAGGGAGGAGGGCGGCATATGGAAGAATTCTCTGCAGGCCCAAGGCAAAGACCCGGGGAATCAAAGCAGCAGCCCCAGAAAGGAAAAGATGACACAGTCAGATTCGCACAGGAAACCAGTGGATAGCGCAAGGAAAATCTCTGTTACCACGGCAACGCCACCAGTTCACCAGTTACCAGGACAACCATTGCCAACAGCTACAAAGACAAGCTTAATCAGGTTTGAAGATTATCTTTACTTATGAAAATGTCTCTTTAAAATTTTTTTTTTTAATTTGATCAAATTTGTGTATTTTTTTTTAAATTTCTTCAAAAAAATACAACAAAGCACTTATCGGAAATTAAGAGTTTTAGACATGTAATATTTTTTTCCCTCACTTGTTATGTTACATAACAGCTTTCTCATCTTTTGCATGCAGGGAAACCCTACAAAGCTCTCTGGCAGCTGACAAAGACACACTTGTTAACACATCCCACAAATCTTCATCCTCCTCCAGAGTTGATTCAAAGAGAGACACCAACATGGACAACAAGGCGGACCACCGATCTCCAGGCCCAACAGGGAAGAGAGCGTCCCCAGTAACTGTAAGGGAACCAGGACCCCAGTACCCACCTAAGCCTCCTCGGCTCACCCCATCACCCACTCCTTCCATCAGCCCGCTCCTAAAACGAAGGAAGGCGGAGGTAGGGCGGACATCTCCGGCCATGAAAGTGAACATCCCCACCATCCTGGTGGAGGATGAACCCATGGAGACAGAAGATGCTCCACATAGGAGCAACGAGGGAAGCAAGAGGGAGGGCAAAGTACGCAAGAGCAAAAAAGGCAGTTCTGCTCAACGGAAGTCTGCAGACGAAGGTAGGCGATGCTTTACGAGTGTTATAGATAAACACATTTGTAAAATAAAATCCAAGCAGCATCCATCACAGATGAGAGAAAACTTTAATCATTTTTGGAGCCATTAGGTTCCTGCCTGTGGCTTGAGTGACCCAACTGTCGTCCAGTTCGTTTCTTTACACAACTAACAAAATAAAATACAAACACCTTTTGTTGTCCCTTTAGAAGACTTTGAAGCTTTATCCATTTTTCTGCTCAACATCCACCAGGCTGCCAGGCTTACAGTACTATTTTTATGATTTATTACCTTTGTTAGGCTGTAAATCTCAGAATAAGAAAAGCATGCACATAGACATGAACAAATTACAGATTTCAAAGTAACAAGGAATGATCAAAAAGGTTGAACTTGTATATATTATGTTGTCCACCATGGAAAATTAATCAAACCCAGACTTGCTGCCGGGTCCAGACTCACTAATGAAACTCATTTCATCATGGGGATCCATAAAAGGAAACTAGTCCAATGCCTTAATTTGGGGTCTGACCCATTTTTCTAAAGCAGGTAATAGAGCACCGGCAGCTGCACAGGAAACACTGTGACCGTCCCTCTATTTCACAGGCGGTTCTTCTGATGACTCTTACCTGTCTGCCGATGATGAGCCAGCTGAGGCCCCGAGGTTTGAGAAGACTCTCGTGGACACCACAGCACCCAGCGCCTCAAGGGTCACATTGAAATGCATCATCACTGGCAGCCCAACCCCTACTGGTACAGCTGAAGACATGCCACCATTTAAACATCCCCATTTTCTATCATTTTCTTTTTTTTGAATTCAGTAAGGGGACCGTTTTCTGTTAAGTGTTGTGTAAAGCGATTTCTTGCCCATATAGTCTTATGAAATCTGTTCATTTTTAAGTGAAACTCTCACAAACCAAATCAATGAGCCTTATCATTGCACATCTTTGCAGCCCGACTTCATCCATATCAGATTTTCAGTGGAGGAGGTTTCGTTCGTTTCAGTGTGTTTTCTCTCTCTCTGCCTTCTCAGTGACATGGAGGAAGAATAATGTGGCGATTCGGTGCGACGCGTTCCATGTGGTTAAAGCTGAGGGCGAGAAGCACAGTCTGGTGATAAAGGAGATGAGGCCGAGCAATGCGGGGTCATATTGCGTCACGGCTATCAACGCGGCGGGCAGAGCGTCGTGCAGCGCAACGCTCTACATCCAGTCAGGTGAGGCTGGGCCAGAGCCTGTTTTCTAGACCTGTGTGATACTTGATATTAAATATTGCCGATACCAATACAGATACCGATACTTTTAACCCACGAGGGCAGCTTATATGGGGGAAAGCAGTGTGTCCTCACTGTGACTGAACTGTATTAAATAAATCTTTTTTTTTTTTGGAAGATGACTCATCTCATAAATCATGACACACTGCTCTAGGATGGAAGCAAAGTATCCATCCTATAGCACTAGGATCTATCTAGTACCAATACCAGCGTTGGTATCGACCCTATCAGTATTTGGATGTATCCGCCCGCCTCTGACGCTTTCTTTTTTTGCAGTTAGACATGGTGACACATTTTACCAGCTCAAATTTTAAATGAGGAGAGCGACACTGGGGGGAACATAAAAACGACGCTGTTCTCAAACATGTTGACTCACACTTTAATCCGCTGCCAGCCCTCCTCCGCCTGACATTCTGTCTTAATGACTACAAAGGCCCGCTGGAGCTCAGCATCCCGACCGGGGCTCCTCGCAGCGATAGTTGCCATGGTAACCCATTAATTCTTGAAGGCACCGAGCTCCCCCTCGGCATGAATTCAAAACGCAGACCTGCCCCCGTCACACAAAGGTCTCCTGAGCCTCAAAGGCAGCCGTGGCATTCAAAATCAGGCGAAGAAAAAAAGAAAAGAAAAAGCGCCTGCAGTGGATGCGTGTTTATACTACACGGTGCATGAGAGAAGCTCCCAGCAGTGCCGGTTCGGCCTCATGCAAATGCAACTTTCCCCTCTTCACAGTTTTGTCAACAAATGCGAGCGCTCACCCTGGTGCTTTTCCGGCAGCAGCACACGCGGGCCTCTGTTGCCATATTAGGCCAGCGGGGTCTAACTTTGCAGGAGTATTTTTAGAAGGCCTCTTGTTCTCTCGGGTAATTGCCTTCTGCTTTATGTCCCCGCTAGAGATTACAGCTGTAATCGTGGAGTTTTTCATCACTTCAGATTTCACGCTACAGAGCTTGGGGATGGAGCTGCCAGAAAGTGGCGGGAGATTATGTGAGTCATTTTAGCCGAGAAGTGTGTAGATTGTTGCCACGACAAGCCAAAATAGTGGGCGAGATTGATTTACTGGCTTCAAAGAAATATGCGAGAGCCACAGCTTTGTGACTTGGTGGAGTCTTTGAAAATGACCTAAGCTTTAATGAACTTTTAAAATATTCACCTTTTTCATCAGCCTAGGTTGTCAGGGGTGTAAGAGAATAAAGGCGTGACAGTGATGGGAAGCAGGAGGACAGGGTGGAGGAAAATTGTTCGGCTCACACTGTTCGGGAGTTGTGTAAGAGTTGGCAGGTTTACATAAATACTCCGGGGAGTTATCCCCTGGTGCACAGACGCCGCTCAGAGATGTGACTCTAGGTAGGTTATTTTGTTGTTTTTATCCCCCCCCTTTTTTAATGCTGTAAGCTCAACAAAATATCCACCTACGTCGTTTAATAATTTGGCATAAACAGTGTTTTTTTTTATCGTGTTTCATTGCTATTAGTCAGCTTTTCCATATATGGCTTTCGGTGCATTTCTTGCCATCTGTACATGCGACCAAGCCTTTCACTTGCAGATGATGACCCACTTTCCCTTTTATTTTGCACAGTTGAGTTTCATGCACAATACCTATCAGTCCATTGTGCTGCCATCTGAAAGGGGGGGGGACATGTCTTTATTCTGCTCGGGTAATTGATTTTATTCACTTTCACTTGCGGCGTTATCTAGTCGTGCCAGATGTGTGAGGTCTTCGGTTTTGCAGCGATTGTGAAACGGTGACACCAAAACAAAGGCAATGAAAGAAGAACGAGAGACAGAACGAGAGAGAGGAAGCGCTTTATAGTTTTTCCCACAGCTGTGAGCTGAGTCTGACTGTAGTCGAGGCTGCCAAGGGTCCAGACACAGCGTCTGATCTAGAACTCGTGGGAATGAGTCAATCATTGGGTCAGGGATTAAGGGATTAATTCGTTATCTGTTCGCTTATGGTCACTTCAGACGGTCCCTGTGCTCAGTGTGTGGGGGTGCACGTGGCCCACTTGTGTCTAACCCACTGCTTTGTGTTGCCAAGTGCTCATTTTGGCAAAGATCAACACCAGCAAAGCAAGAAAAAGACTGTAAACATCAGAGCTCTGACAGATTGTTCCCATCGAAAGGCTTAACGAGCCACGCCGGCACCATGTTAACCATATTTCAAAAGGCTTTGCACTCAGTTACTTAAATTAAGACGTGTGTAAATCAGAATTGCCTCTTTTGTGAACTCAAATAAAAATGAATTAGACACGGCAGCAGTATTCTTGTAATTCTATTATATTTATGTCCGATATCTTGTTCTTCCAGAGCCGACCCACTCGGAATGTGGGGAATCTGCTGTATCTCTGGAAATCAGCAGTCCAATCCAGTCAGATGAGGAGTACCTGAGTCCTCAGGAGGAGGTGATGGAGGTTGGAGGCTCACTTCCTCACCATTTAAAAGAGCCTCCCTCATTTCAGGTAAAAGTATAAAAGCTCCTCTTGATTTTTTCTTTAAATATCAAGCGCAGCTTTCCTGGATCATCATAATTAATGCTTGTCCAGGTTCAACACTGCGAGTGACCAATCAGATTGCTGTGATGTCAAACACTGTATTGCCAAAAGTATTCGCTTACATGTGAATTTGAGCAACATCCCGTTCATAATCCATAGGGTTTACTTTGATCATTTAATAAACTCTTTGCAGCTATTACAGCTTCAATTCTTGTGGGAAGGCTTTTCATGAGCTTTAGGAGTGTTTATGGGAATGTGTGACCATTCTTCCAGAAGGACATTTATGAGGTCAGATGCTGATGTTGGACCAGAAGGTCTGGCTCGCAGTCTCCACTTTTAATTAATCTCAAAGATGTTCTATCAAGTTGAGGTCAGGACTCAGTGCAGGCCCGTCAAGTTCTTCTACACCAAACTCGCTCATTCATGTCTTTATGGATTTTGCTTTGTGCACTGGTGCAAAGTCATGTTGGAACAGGAAGGGACCATCTGCAAACTGTTCCCACAAAGCGAGGAGGATAAAATGGGCAGAAATGTCTTGGTATGTTGAAGCATTAAGAGTTGCTTTCACAGGAACTAGCCCTGCTGGCCCAACCCCTGAAAAACAACCCTGAACCATAATCCCCCCTCCGACAAACTTTACAGTTGGCAGACAAAAACTCAGAGCCATCCATTGGATTCTCAGATGGAGACGTGTGATTTAAAATTTTTTTTTACTGCATTTAACTTAAAATAACAAACAAAACAAAAATGAAAAAAACAATTTTCTGTTGTCACGGATGGCTACTGTCTTCCATGTGAGGTGTTACCGCTGCACTCTCTGTCTTACGTTTTCCAGTTATGCCGGTATCGGTGCGGCAGGCAGGTCCCAGAACAATCACACATAAATATGAGTTCCTGCAGATGGAAATATAAATCTTCTTTTGATTGTTGTCTGATCTTAAGATCACACTGTCCCACAATATTAATTTTCCTTGCAGCAAAACAACAGTCTCCATGGACAGATCCTTTTGCATTTCATACCATGACTCCGCTTTCTTTATCTCAGCATTGTTGCTTGATAGCTGCAGTCATTCTGGGCACGGTCATGAAGATTGACCTTAGAAGCCTTTATAGGTAATCATGTTTTCATTCTTTAATAGGTGGCACCATGTGACCAGGCGGTAATCGAGGGTCAAGATGTTGTCATGTCAGTGAAAGCCAGAGGCCAGCCCAAACCCATGGTTTACTGGTAAGACATCTTTTTTCCCTCAAGGTTTTATTGTAGATAGACATCTCAGGAGACACCTGAAGCTTTTACCACAACCAAGGTCACTAGCTGTCTCACACAAACACCCGTCCATTACGCGACTGAGCATAAATGATTCTGACAGCCGCTTTATACTGACCCAGGCTGAAGGACAGAGTCTCGGTGAAGACAGCAGGGCGCTTCACTGTGCGAGAGATGGAAGATGGCACCAGTGAAATGAGGGTCGGCTCGGCTCAGAGGTCAGATGCAGGGCTGTATGCTTGCAGGATCATCAACGAGTATGGAAGCAAGCAGGCAGAGTGCAGATTGGAGGTCAGAGGTAGGTAATGAGAAACTGAACTGGATGTTTAGTCATGCCCTATCTTATAGTTCCTTATATATGCTCTATTTGTGCTGTTTTCGTTTTCTTTTAATTACCAGCTGCAGCACAAGCAGCGCTGACGATCACCAGGGAGGTGAAAGACGCAGCAGTGAGGGCTGGAGAATCAGCCGTGTTTGAGTGTCACATCACGGGACCTCCAGACATGGACGTGGACTGGCTGTCCAGGGGGAAGCTGATCCAGCCCGCGCTGCTCAACTGTAAGATGCACTTTGACGGAAAGAGGTAGGTCCACTTCATGTTGCCATCACTGCAGCACATTTTATTATCTGTCAGATTTTTGGTGTCATTAAAAAAAATAAAATAATAATTTTTCCATATGCTATAGGTGCCGTCTTATGCTAAATTCAGTACATGAGGATGACAGTGGGACATATACTTGCAAGCTGAGCACTGCCAAAGGTGAACCACAAGCACTCTTGTCCCTGTTGTTGAACAGAAGATGAGGTGTGATCATAAATTTTCAGTCTGATCAAAAAACCTGTCCAAATTTCCCCTTCAAAGCCATCTTCTGGTGCTGCTGCTCTTTTTAAATCACTTCATGGAAATCTTCACCTGTGCAAATTTGGGATTTTAACCTCAACATTGTTTTCCCCAGATATTTTTAGACAAGGACAGGACAGAGTTCTTCTGTCATACTGGCCTTACTTACCAAATGTGGCTTTATGCGCCTTCTTCCTCTTCCCTAAAAGGATAGAACTCAGGGGTGTCAAACATAAGGTCCGGGGACTACAATCGGCCCTGCAAAGACCCACGGGACATCTTACATTTTAGCATACATTTTGGAGTTTTAGCTGTATTTTCATAAATTTTACTTTTTTTCTCCTGATAAAGACCTCCCCTACACCCACTCATAATACAGCAAAAAGTAATAGATAAATCATGACATCATCAATCATCACCCACTATAGAAATCTCCTCTTTTTTTTCTGTTTTTCTGTTTTTTAAAAACAAGACGTTTCTCTAGTTTGGCCCACTTAAGATGAAAGTTGGCTGTGTGTGGCTCATGATCGCTGTCCTGATCTAACTGGTTGACTCCTTTTCTTCCAAAGGAGACTAACCTGAAGGTGGAAACACGGCGAATTTAAATCATATAAGCGTTTTCTTTTTTTTATGATCACACCTTAAATTTATGCTGGGCTTTCTTTTTCGTGTTTCTGTCTCCACCAGAGAGGATTTGGTTGGTTGTTCTCCAACTTCTTTAGATTTGATTGGAGACATTTCAGTGATACACTTACTAACAGGGCACGTGTGCATCCACAGAGGAGTTGACCTCGAGTGCGAAACTGATCGTCACGCCGTCCAAAGAACCTCTGTTCACACGAAAGTTGGACATCCTGGAGGTCATCGAAGGACGCACGGCACGGTTTGACTGTAAGGTGAGCGGATCGCCTGCTCCGAGAGTCACATGGATGCATTTTGGTAAGAATCTCAAAGCGACATGTGCGGTGTTCCTATTTTTTTTTGTTCTGTTTTTTAGGCTTGTCCAAAGAAATTACTTTTTAATTTTTCTTTTATCATGTTCTTTCAGAGTCACGAGTGGAGGAGAGTGATAACATTCGCATCCTTCAAGAGGGGGGTCGTCACTCGCTTGTCATCACCCACGTTAGCAGCGACACAGAAGGCTTTTACACAGCAGTTGCTCAAAACATTCACGGAAAGTCTGAATGCACTGCTGAGCTGTACGTGCAAGAACCCCGAGCTGCCATCTCCTCTCACATGTAAGAGAAGCTGTTCGTCTCTATTTGCATCTCATCCCTAATTTTGTAATTGTTAAAAGCTTTGAAGACTTTGAGAAGAAAACAAACTATTTTTTAAAAAAAATCTAAGGTTTCATTTTTTTTTCTAGGGGAAAGAAAAATAGCTCAGATAAAGCGAATGTGTGCGATACAATCAAGTTGAGCTGTTCTTTTCTTCCTTCAGGTCCAAGTTGGAGAAGATGCCCTCCATCCCCGAGGAACCTGAAGTGTTCGACAACGAGGTGGAGAAGAGGACCATGCCGGACTTTGTCCAGCCTCTGGCTGACGTGGAAGTGATTGAAGGGAAGGAGGCGGTGCTAAAATGCAAGGTGGCGGGCCTGCCATACCCGACTATTGCCTGGTATCACAACAGCAGGCGCATTGAGAACAGCGAGGAGCGCAGAATGACTCAGTGTAAGCAGACATAAAACACAGAAATAAGCCATTCAATGTGGGGGAAAGATGGCGAATAAGAAAACTGTGTGTCTGTTCTCCAGACAGGGATGTCCACAGTCTGATCCTTCGGAGCGCTTGTCATGCCCACGGAGGCGTTTACAAGGCTGTCATCTCCAACAAAGTGGGCAAAGCAGCCTGCTACGCTCATCTGTATGTTACAGGTAATCATAGATACACACTGTTTAATGGTGTAAATTACAAGATACACAATTTTCCTAATATTATGGTACTAAATATATATATATGGAAATAGATATCGTTCCAGATCCTCTTGATGGGCCACCAGTGATTGAGGCCATTACAGGAAAAACTATAACCCTCAGCTGGAAGACACCAAAGAGGCTCGACCCTTCACTTGGTAGGTTCATAGCACACCTGCTTGGCTGGTGTAACACAGGCGGATGTTTGGGAGGGGGTGAGATGAAGGCAGATTTTCAGAGGCACTTAGCACAGAGAGCACATCTCCCCCCGAAGGGCAAGGGCTATATATTAATGCTTTGATGTTTTATGCTGATGTCAGCGTTCCTAATGTGGAAATGTAGTGTAGTATATTCATCAGTTTGTGAAGTCATATAATGTGTTGGAAAAATCATGTTTAAAGAGCTCCAACAAAGAAAGTGCATAGGTCTCCCATTGACTTAATTCGTGTGACACTGACCTTTGACCTATGACCTTAGGGTACATTCTGAAATACACATGATTGGAGCAGAACTGGCTCAAAGCTTTGGCTTCTAGAAGCCCTAAAAGATTTTAAAATATAGTCATGCAATGTGTCATTTTACACAATTTAATGGGATCACTGTGTGGCTGTGAAAATTGTAAAAAATTTGTAAAAAAGTGTGTTGTACAGCTCTCTCCATGCACTTTCACATAGTATAATACTTGATATGGGTTCCTGAAAAGGTTTGTTTTGACCTTGGGTGCTAACAATCAAGGTCATGGTCGAATACGTAGCCAACCTAGGTGCCCATGTGACCCAAGGCCTAGGATATTATTGTAAAGTTTGAAGATGATGCATAAAAACTGAACTGTGAGTAATATGAAGTTCTTACTGATTTTACCATTGACCTTGATCTTGACCCAATTTTCCCCAAAATGAAATCAGCTTGAGCTGTTATTGATCTCTCCCATCACACAAAATTTGAAAATTATGTCTTGAAGACTGTGGATGCTAACAAACAAACAAACAAACTGAACTGATTACATTCTCCCTCCCTTCAAGGGGAGAAAAAATACTTGCTTATCTCTGTCTATGCCACCAAGTAATTAAGGAGCGTTAGTGTTTACAGATGCCAGCGCCTTGGTGTATGTGGTCCAGCAGCAGCCTCTGGGCTCCATCCAGTGGTCTGTTGTGGCGTCGAACCTGAGGGAGACAAACTACACCGTCACCTCGCTGTCAAAGGGAGTCCGTTATGCTTTCAGAGTCCTAGCATCCACTGGGAAGATGCTTAGCAAGCCATCGCCCGCCACTGATCTGGTCCAGCTGCTGGACAGAGGTATCAAGTGTGTTTCAGAGGCTTATGCTACCTCTAATCTGATAGTCAACCTTATAGGACATCATATTTACTTTTAGGACCAGTTTTGCCTTATTTTATTGTTAAATACCTTTGACTTCTCTAGGGCCGTACTTGAGGAAAGCGCCAGTAATTTTGGACAAGCCAGAAGTTGTGTACGTGGTTGAGAACCAGCCTGCCAACATCACCCTCACGCTGAACCATGTGCATGCAGCTGTCACCTGGAAAAAGTTAGTTTATTAACCTTCCAATAATGAGTCCAGTACTTGTGATGTCATTAAAAAGCTTTCATCCGATTTCTCTTCGCATCGGGGTCTATTTCATAAACTGGAATATATTTACCCCAAGCTTCTTGGGGTTTATTTAGCAGCCCTCATACTAAAAACATCAATAAATATACAGTTCAAAAGCCAGCTTCCAGGCTTTAGGGGGGTCATTAGTGCTGAATGAGGCACAGCTTGTCAGAGTAAGCCTTTCTTAGTTAAGAAAGACTATGTCGACACACATTGTGCATGTTTTACAAGAGTCTGGGTGCTAAACTGGCCAGCCTGCAGTCCAGACTCATCACCAACTGCCAACATTTGGAGCATAGAAAACTAAATAATGCAAAGCCCACAACACTGTGCAACAATCAAAAGAAAAAAATTGGCTTTTAAAACTACAACAGTTGGTCTCCTCTTACTGTGTTAAAGAAGACTCAGTGCAACACAGTGGTAAACGTGGCCTTCTCCCAACTTTTCTGAAACCTGCTTACCGCAGGAGGGGCGTGGTGCTGGCCAGCAAGCCGGGGGTGTGCGAGATGAGCATGCCTGACGATGATCAACACACCCTGAAGCTGCAGAGGCTCAGAAGCACGGACATCGGTCAGCTGGTGGTCACGGCCAGCAACCAGTTTGGCAGCGACCTGTGCATGCTTCAGCTGGTCATGGCAGGTCAGTACAGACAGATGCACCACGTGATAAATTTAGCATTTAGTGAGAATCCAAAGAACTTTCTACTTATGTCAACAAGAAAAAGTGTGTCTTTATTATTGGATCTGCTGTATAAAAAGATCAACTTTTATATTAATTGAGTGTCCATTATTGAACAACAGCGAGACGTGTCTGTCATGGCCTTTGAAGTTCCAAAACAAAAAATACTCCAAGAAAAGGCCGTTTGTGGCAACAGGTGGTTTGACGTAAATGAAAATGAACTTAATCTGATTCCACAACTTCAAAAAGTGGTCAAAAAATCATTTGAAACCTTCCCGTTGTCACACCTGACATTTGGCAAACAAAAAGGCCCCCCACCCCCCACAGCGTGCTCTTCACCCCATAATCCCATTTAAAAGAAAAAAAAATGAATACAAATTAAGATTCATAAGAATTCAACAAAATTGACCACAACACCTGTCATAAAATGTACTCTGTATGTGCGGTCCATAGTTCTTCTCCACCTTAGAGATGAGCTTCATTTTTCCTCCTAATTTTCCTGCAGTGCCTCCCAAATTTGAGACAATCATGGAGGACATAGATGTGCATGTCGGGGAAACATGTCGTCTGGCTGTTGTGGTAGAAGGAAAGCCAGATCCGGATATTCTGTGGTTTAAGGTAGTACATCCAACATTAGATTAAAACTCAACTGAATACTCAGATTATATATTTTTTTTTAACTGAATGCTAATAGCTGATTGGTCTGCTGCAGGATGATGCGCTCCTCTCGGAGAGCAGCCACTTCACATTTGTTTACGACGACCCAGAATATTCTCTTGTCATCCTCAACGCTCAGCACGATCACTCTGGCGTGTACACCTGCACTGCCAAGAACCTGGCCGGGTCCAACTCCTGCAAGGCCGAGCTCACAGTTCATACAGGTCTGCAGTCCAACGATATCCTAACAGTATATTTACCCCATTTGCTGATGATAGTTACTGCTCAGACTTGCTAGTAAAGGCTAGCTGTTGTTGAAAATTACTCCTCTGAATCTGCACCATATGGGCGGGACCACAAGGTGTTTTGAAATTACAATGTGAAGCCATCTGTCACTGAGCTGGCACATAAATACACCCACATACCAGTGTGTGCACCCACCCACACACACACTCACATGCACACTCACACAGCCAATAAATATGCCTATGTTGATGCGTTTCTCCAGAGCGAAAAGAGGCGGAAGAGCCAATGGAGGATGAGGGAACCATTCTGAGGAAGATGAGGCGTTTGACAGATTACTATGACATCCACAAAGAGATAGGGAGGTGAGTGTGTGCACTCTTGCTGCCTCACATCCCAAAGAGGACGAGGACACTGACGTTAATAGCTACTTGTGCGCTCAGGGTCGGCCTGGTGGGCGGAGGTAGGGGTAGGAGCTGGTGCAGAGGGGTTTAGCGCATGTGTGTGTGTGTGTGAGTGATAGGAGGGTGGGGGTGGAGTTAGTTGCACCTGCTTAACAACAGCAGACAGAAACGACAGATGAGTCACCAGCCACGAGAGTGGAGTGAACGCATTAGCCGACGACAGATGATTTGTTTTGGTCTGGAGACAGGCATTTACTGTGAATTGCACAGCCAGTGGGATGGCAAAGCAGGCAGATGAAGAAATCTGTTTTCCACCCGGTGAACAGCACGAGTACCCCAGTAATGGAGTTCAGATTATGACTCCTTCTCTCAAATATCACAAAAGAGTGCCTAAGGAGAAGGAAAGTTAATTATACAATGACAATTGCCCCTCCATTTGCCTTTCCATTGTTCTCACAAAGAAGAATTTATTAATAAAGGGGAAGGGAAAGGAAATTAGTCATTAAAGGGATTAAAGAGACCTATTATCCAGGCATATATATATATATATATATATATATATATATATATATATATATATATATATATATACACACACACACGCATGTATATGTGTATACGTATACACACACACACACACATAT
>VURO01024493.1:49029-59481 GCA_015108175.1 Pelvicachromis taeniatus | reverse complement strand
CTGTGAAAATCAGTTATATGGTACAATTACAAAAAGACTGACCGAACATGGGTTGCTGGAATGGCCTGCATGGGGGAAAAGCTTCTCTCTTAAAGAACTTGGTAGTACAGCTGAGGTTTGCAAAGTTGCATCTGAACAAACCACCAGATTTCTGGGACGATGTGCTCTGGGCAGATGGGTCTAAAGTGGAAATCATTGTGACCAATCATTGGTCACAATGCACTGATGCTTGGAGAAAACCTAATGCAGCATAGCACTTCATACCAACTGTCAGCTAGGTGGTGGAGGAATGGCGATTTGGGCTTGTTTTGCAGCCACAGGACTTGGCAAACAGATGTTCAGCCCTCTGCTTAAACGACTCCTCAATGAACTGAAGCAACTTTTTCACATTCTAGTATCTATCATCTATCTACAGTATAGATGTCACTCCATGACCCAGAGGTATCGGTAATGAGTGTGGTTACATGTGTAAACTGATAATGGTCTGAAATTAATTTCCACCATACTCAGTCCAACGTAGGGCAAAATGTATTAATGCATTGTTCCAGATCAAACTGGGTTTGTGTAAGAAATGTACAGTTGGTATTTCCAAGAGGGTGCAATGACAAGATCGTATGGTAGAGGTGGCAACTGGGAATTTTTGCAACTGCCCCACATTTCACTTGGAGAATATTTAAATAAAGTGCACAAAGTGACCACACCTGTGCTATTTGATGATTGCGCTCAATAAAATTTTGCCCTGCTTAGTAAATCTGGCCTGTAATTATAGTTATAATAATAATAATATTTATATTTAACCTGTGATTTCTTACTTCTATCAAAGAGAAATCAGACTTGAAAACAAATGGATAAAAAACCAACACGGCCGCATGTACAAAACCAATAATGTTATCACTTTGTGTTCGTGGGTGCAGGGGGGCCTTCTCCTATGTGAAGAGAGTAACTCGCAAGAACGGAAAGACCGAGTTTGCTGCCAAATTCATTTCTGCTCGCGGAAAGAGGAAATCCTTGGCTCTCGGTGAGATGGATCTTCTGTCTGAGCTGGATAACGAGAGGATTCTCTACTTCCATGACGCCTTTGAGAAGAAGAACATAGTGGTGCTTATCACAGATTTGTATCCTTTTACTAGAACATACAGTGAAATCTGTAATCTACTTTTTACAGAATTTTTTTTTCTTCTCCTGCAGCTCCGATTCACATTTTATCTTCTACATTGTCAAACAAAAGTGCACTTCAATGCATCTCAAGTACAAGATGCACAGCATTAATCCTAACGTCCCCCCGTACCCCCCGAGGCATGAATGAAGCAGCCGAGCTTTTTCTCTCTGACTCATCGCTGCTGAAAGGAATTAGCAAGAGATAGAATGTGTGGGAGTTTTGCTCATTTATAATTCATTTCTCATGCACCTACCAGTTGGACTATGCAATCACGTAGCAGCAGCTTTGTTTTTTCTTTTTTCCTAACTATTGTACAAAGATGTCACGAGGAGTTGCTGGAAAGAATGGCCAAGAAAACAACAGTCATGGAACTGCGGGTTTGTGTGTTTCTGCTGACTGTACTGCACTGCGCTTCCATTATGTAACGCGCCTTTTAGGATTCACTCCTGTTGTGTTTCACGCTACAGATCCGCAGCAGCGTTCAGCAGGTTCTGGAGGGTCTTCGCTATCTCCATCAAAAAAATATAGCTCACCTTGACATTAAGGTATCCATCCGTCCCGCCACAAGCACCGTATCGAATTTGTTTGACCTTTTATGAGTTCCTGATGTTGGTGTTTTTGTACCATCCACTCTAGCCAGAAAATATTTTGATGGCAAGTCTGGGGAGTGATCAGATCCGCATTTGCGACTTTGGGAATGCCATGAAATTGGAGACTTCAGAGGAGTACTACTGCAAATACGGCACACCAGAATATGTCGCTCCAGAGATTGTTAACCAAACTCCAGTTTCCACAGCAACAGACATATGGTCAGCCACCTGTTCTCTGGCATGGAGAAGTGACTAGGCACAGCAGGCACTATATACACACAGTTATCTGCAAGTCCATCAAATCTCTTTGTTTATCTGTGCTTTTATGTTGCTCCTGAAATTCCAAGTCACGTATCTGCCCTGCTCTCCCACAGGCCCGTTGGTGTCATCACTTACCTCTGGTACGTTTTTTTTTTCCTCTAACAACGTGTGTATATTTAAACCTAATCAGTCAATCTGACATCTTGCTAAATAAAACACCTGTTCATTTTTTACATTAGTCTGACTGGTGTGTCGCCTTTTGCGGGTGAGAACGACAAAGCTACTGCTTTAAACATCAGGAACTACAATGTGGCGTTTGAGGAGAACATGTTTTCTGACCTCTGCAAAGAAGCAAAGGGATTTGTCATCAAGCTTTTGGTGGTGGACAGACTGTAAGCATTTTGATGCCTCTTAGTTTTATACCATAAACATACTGCATATGAAGCAACTGCGCTACAGTTCACAGTTTAAACATGTCTGAACTGTAACTGTTTTCCAAACCTAGGAGGCCGAGTGCCATCGAGTGCCTTCGTCATCCTTGGTTCAAGGTGAGCTATCGCTGGAACATCCACCATCCTGCCCACCGTGTTTTTGATTCATGAGATTTAGTTATGTTTCTGTAAATGTTAACGGTGCCCGTACCTATTGTTTTGTCTTGCAGTCACCAACTAATAAAAGCATTAGCACAGCTATGCTAAAACAAGTTTTGGCTCGAAGACGATGGCAGGTAAGAGATGACAAAACGTTAATTTAACATTTGGAAAACAGAGTAAAATGCATAAAGACACCACAGGCTGATCCCTGCAGAAGGATGGAGGCTTGTCCTTGTAGTCCTTCATTTACCATGCTTTTTAATTGCATTAAAAAAAATCTAGATTTCCTACTGGAAGATTAGACATAAACCAGGGCTCAATTTATTTAGTGAAAACATACTACTTATGATTAAATTAGTTTTTGAAACCACTTGTAGTCATGACAAAAAGAAAGTGCATCCTGTGACATTTCTAAAGTTTCACATAAAGCATGAAATGGACACGGTGGGCTGGTGTGTCTTTTACATGTTTTGCAGTGATAACAGGTTTGGTGCCATCTTTAAATGTCATACAGATGTCCTCTCATCTGACTATAGGATACTGTGGTACAAAGAGGAGTTCATGGTCGACTCATTGATTGCAAGGTGCTGAAATCCTGTGGCTGCAAAAAAAAAGCCGAGATCATTACCCTTGTTTTGGGGTGCTTATGTGCTGTGTCTGGTTTTTCCCAAAAAATACGATGCTGTGATTTAAGGCCAAACAGCTTCACTTTGGTCTTATCTGATCAAATGACGTTGTTCCAGAAGTCTTGTGGTTTGTTCAGATGCACCTTTACAACCCTAAAATTGTACTCTCATTAACTTTAACATTTAACATGCTACCTAAACCAGGCCTTTAGAGTCTAGGATGTAGCTCTTCGGTTTGCAGTTAAATAAGTGGTTAAAATGATTTGCATTCTGTTTTTATTCACACCAGAGAAACAGGGTTGTACTTAGATTAAAGACTAATCTCAGAAAATCCTCTGCTAACTATTTCAGCGTTCCCTCATCAGCTATAAATCCAAAATGGTGATGCGGTCCATCCCTGAGCTCCTAGATGACTCAAGCAGCCATGTCTCCATTGCTATGGCCCGGCATTTAAAAGAAGGCTCCCCACCACCCTCCTCTTCGTCTGATTCAGATGCAGATGTGGATGAGCTTCCCTTTATTCCTATGCCATTGTCCATGGTTTTCTCAGGTTCTAGGGTCTCCCTCAATGAGATCCCGGGGGATGAAGATGCCACGGGGCAGCATGATTTTGTTGCAGATGGGACAAGGAAAAAGTACAGCATAGGTGCAAATACTAGAGGAGGGGCTAGTAAATGCATAAAAGATGAAGACATAACCCCAAATGAGGAGCAAACAGAAAATGTAAAACGAGCTTCTTTGAAAAAAGGATCAAGTGTGGAGTCAGACGAATCCCAGACAAAAGCCAGGCGGTCTACAATGAGGAGGGGGAGTTCTGCTGATTCAGCGCTGCTTCTCCACATTGACCCAGAAGAAGAAAATGCAGAAAAGGATTCAGAAGACAGAAACAAGAGTTTGAAAAAGGCTGTTTCCATGGAACTACCCAATCGCAGTCCAAGCCCTGGGGCTACAAAGTTAAGCCAGGAGGATTACGCCCTAAAACTGGAACTGATGAGACAACGGCTCCTCAGGGGAGGAAACATTGACAAAAATATGAGCGGCCTTCGAGGGCCCCTCTTTGAAACACTCGGCATTGAAGACGAGAGGCAAACAGGGTCTCTTGATCGGAACTTGAGGAGATCAAGAACTGGGCCGTCAACACTTGTCAGAGCAGCTTCCTCTGAGAGTCCAGGAGAAGACACGCCAAAGACCAAAGTTTTTCGCAAAAGTACCTCTTTCACTCAGGGGGATTCTGAGCCCATGCCCCTGCATCGAAGGTTTGGAGCCCCCTTAGAGATCCCATCTGTGGGTAGTGCTAGCATAATAGGGAAGAAGCTCCAGGAGGCAACCTCGATGTCTGCACTAACAGAAGACACAAAAGTGGAGTCTGCCTCAACCACAGCACACGGAAGACCGGACCAACAGGAAAAACATAAGAGCGAACATCGTGAGGAAGAAGGGATGAAAGAAAAAAGGACCAAGTCCCAAATAGAAGGGGCAGACAAAGCAGAATGTGATTATGCATCTCCTTCTGTTATTACTCCTATAATAATAATAGAGGAAGATGATGATGAAGAGAAGAGGAAAGAAAACCAGGTATTACAGATTAACAAGCAGAAAGTGAAAGACAAGGAAACGTCACAGAATAGGGAAGAAGCATCATTTGCAGGGCAATCTCAAACATCTGACAAGCTCCAATCCAAGGATCCTTCTACTACAGCCAAAACAAAGTCTGCAGATGCATCTTCATCACTGGAACATCCAGCAGTATTTGCCAAAGTAGCAACACCTGAGCAATCTCCAGATTCTGTCTCTTCTTCATCAAATCCAGACCTTCCTTCCATCCCTCGCCAGCTTGTTCTCAGAACAGACATCAAAGACATTGACTCAGAGGAAGTCTTTGAAGCGAGGTTTAAAAAGCGAGAATCATCTTTGACGCGCGGTCTCAAAAAACTCACCAGAAACAAATCAGAGGAGAAATCACCTGTATTAAGTAGAAAAGCAAATGAACGAGCTGAAGAGATTTATAGGCCAGCACCAAGAGGAGCGCCTCTAGAAATGGTATCATCGGGACTAAAGGAGAAATCGAAATCTGTTCAAGATTTAAGAAGAGAAGACCAAGAAATGGGTCTTGGTTTAATTGGAAGGTTTTCCTTGCGGGCCAAGAGGTCACCCTCCACTGAGAAGAAGGTTCAGAAATCACAAGAAGAAAAGCAATCCAATGTGCAGGAAACAGCTAAAAACAAGAGAGTGTCATGGGCTGTTGGTCGCAGTAAGTCTTTGGATACAAAGGAACTGGATGGTGGAGGGACACAGAAGAATGTGGATGACAGAGAGCGAGGAAAAGCTGTGGAGTCGTCTGTATCTGCCATGAGGCGTAAGTTTGAGTCCAAAGTGGCAGGAATCTCTGCCAAAATAAGGACTCAGTCAGAGGAAATGAACAATAAAGACATTGAGATGGAGATTGCTCAAAGGGATTTAAACAAGGTCACAGACTCTCCTGTCCTGGCAATGAAACAGAGGTTTGAGAACAAAGTGGCAGGAATATCCGCAAAAATACGCAGTCAGTCTGAAGAGAGAAAAGGAGATTCAGAGGGAAAGCGTACACCCCTGTTTACCCGTCACCGTCACTCTCAGTCTGAGGGCCGCGGACTCAAAGGAATGGGCATCCCTGAGAATCAGCTAGCAAAACAAACTGGTGCTTCATTGTCTAAGGAATCAGTTGAATCCACTTCTAGCATCCATTCTGAGAGTGAGAGAAGGTCACGGTGGGACAGGTGGGGTTTGACAAGGAGCAAGAAAGACAAAATGCCTTCCCAATCTGACTTGCCCTCAAGTGTCCCCAAAGAAGAGGCAAAAAGCCAACAGTTTGTCCGGTCTGCTTCAGATTTTGCTCCAGTGTTTCATATCAAATTGAAAGACCATGTCCTGCTGGAGGGGGAACCTGTCACTCTTAGCTGTCTTCCAGCTGGTAGCCCACAACCACAAATTACATGGATGAAAGGTAGCTTTACTTCCAGCAGTGATAGAATTATCAAAGTAAATAGTGCAGATAATTCGTTAATGCTTTTTTGTATTCTAGATCGGAAACCACTGGAGGTGGATGACAGAGTCAGCCTAATTTCCCACCCAGATGGAAGACAGCTTCTAATGATCAGAAAGTCCACCTACAAGGACGCCGGGGTTTACGAATGTGTGGCAACCAACCCCATAGCTACTATTACTACCTCCTGTACTCTTTCCATAGCTTGTAAGTAGCTTGTCTGTTATGTCTGTTAAATATATTAATTACAAGTTGCAGAAGTTCTAAAGGTGAACATTTTTAGATGTGTACGGGGATTTACTTACTTTTGGAGCAGTGCCTCAAGTGGTCATTTGAGGAACTGCAGTTTTCTAATGCACCATTTTCCAGCCACATACATTGCATCAGCAACAGAACATGGACTTAGCTCTCTTCACAGCGGGAGAGCTGTTCATTTTCCTGTCAGATATACAGTAATTTTCATAATGTGATGCATTTTACATTATTGAATTTTAATTGCACTGAGAATGGTATGAATAATAACACAGCTAAAATGAACACTATTGCCAATGGATTCATTTTACAGTAGATTAACTTAATGGATTTTTTTGGATTTCCTCATAATTACCACCTATTAAAAGTAAATGATACCATATTTCCTGCTGTTTTTACATGATGTTCTAAACCAACTTGGGCAGGGCATACTCTAAACTTCAATCATGCCTTTGCACACAGAGCTTATATTAAGAGCAGCAGTCTGCTCACAAATGCAACAGTAAAAATTAGACTTTTGGTGCTTCGGTGGAAAGTATATTTCTGAAATGTCTGATGCAGTCGATTGCTTTTGAATATATTATTACATTTAGTATTACTTGAGACAGCTTATCTCACTTCCATTGTCTTGCTAGTGGACCATCGTAATAGGAAATGTTTTGTGAAAATAGAGCACCAAATTATCCTGTCATGTTTGGTTTCATTTAATTACAACTCAAATCATTAAATTGAATTGTTTTATATTTTCAGATCTGTAACAGAAACCTAGTATAAACTAAACAACAACCATGATGAAGATTAAATGTGGCAGAGGAAATCTGCAGTTTGCAGGAAAAGAAACAGAAAATTAAACATGAGTAACAATAATCATAAATGAAAACATTTTACCGCCCAGTATCAAACACAAAAGGCAGTAAAGTGTAATAAAAAAACACCCACTGGTGAGCATGATTAATAATCGAATGGCAATAACACCAAGAATTAGCACTGTTAGCACCTAGTAGCGCCTTTTACCAAGGTTTGAACACAATTGAAAGTTGCTTGGATTTTAGCATTCTATGAATATTTAGCTATTGAAAGCTAATGCTAGCTATGGATTAGCAAGCTACTAGAGTTAGGGGAAAAAAACAATAACAGTTTAGGATTTATGTATAGACATATCATAGCTTAAAACTGACATTTGGTAAGTAAGCAAGTAGGAATATTTACTGTAAGGGCCCCAGAATATTATTCTTGCTCATGCCTCCCATATAGTTTCAACATTGTCCACTTTGAGTGCATAAGTTCATTTTTTTAGTTCAAACCCTTCTCAGTTCATTAGTCTGTTGGTACTGCCTCCTGATACGGGAATTTTAAGACAGAAACCGACATTTGGTGACCCCCCCCCCCACGGGACAGTACGGTTTTGTTGCAGATGGGAAAAAAATCCAATGTATTGGTCGATATTTTTTTTTCTTTTATACACAGATAGATTTCCATTTCTTATGTGTAGGTATTTGTGAATCCTTACTAAGATAATTGGTGGTTCTTACAGTGTATACTCACATTACTTGTTTTTTTTCTTTCTTTAAATTGCAATTCTATTTTTTATCTTAATACAATGAAGGTGTCCCGAAACGACCAGGGACCCCTGAAGTTCCTCAGACTTATAACAACACAGCCCTGGTGCTGTGGAAGCCATCTGAGACAAAATCTCCATGCAGCTACATTCTGGAAAGAAAAACCGAGGGTGAGTTATTATACTGTAGATTTCTCTCCTTAAAAATACTTTTGATTAGAGGAGATCATTGTTCACTTTTCTGCCCTTTGATTTTGTAGTTGTTCAAAAAGAAATTCCCTTTGTGTGCTGTTGTCATTATGGCCTTTCACATCAAGATAAAATCATTTAACTCTATGTTTTAAGTTCCTAAGAGGTACATTTTTTAGGGTTTTTAACCCAGTGTGGATAATTCTCCAGAGATGAGAGTTTCCAAATCTACAGACACCATGTAGATGGAGAAAGTGACTCGAGCAATTAGTGAGTGTACCAGAGCTGCTGTCAGAATTTTTTTTCATTATGGCCAGTGAATCAGCATTTGGCAGATGAAGAAGAGAGTAGACTCTGAATTTTTAACTGATCATTGATCAGAAAAAAGGAAAGTGATCTTTGGCAGGCAGAATTAATGTACGTTCTCACAAAACACTGTGCCACTACCTAATTTACATTTTAATTCAGGTCTGATTTATCATGCCTATACAAAAAAGTAGATGTAATAACAGATTATTTTTCAGGAAGCAAAGTGAACACAGGCTTCTTATTCACAAAATCACTACTTTATGTGTTGACCAGTGCTGCCATCTGCTGTTAAATTAATTAAACTACAGCTTCTTTTTTTTCATTTTGGTAATTTTTTGTTCGAAGAGGACAAAACAGAAAAATGGCACATTAACATATTCACCTTTTTTTTCTAAAAATGTACTAAGCATTTTTATACCTACAATCATTAATACAATATATAAAATTAAATAACTACCAATCAAAATTCAGTATTTAGTTTCATATCACTTTACAGCAACATCTTATTACTCTTTATTTCCTTTCTGTCCTGCAGGTGTTTCAAACTGGTTAACTGTAGCCACTGGAATTGCTGACTGCTACTACAATGTCACAGACCTGCCACCAGGTGGCACCTTCAAGTTCCGCGTGGCCTGTGTAAACAAAGCCGGACAGGGGCCATACAGCAACTGTTCTAGCCCAGTTGGCTTGGAGTCCACAGGTATAATACTGCCTGTCAAAGAGTGAACATACATGGACAACAATCTGCACCGAGCGAAACAAAACTGTTCTTAAAGCATCACACCAAAGCACAAGCTATGGATTAAATCCCATCGTGTGTCACAACATTAGCAAGGTCGTACAAGTGAACTACATTCTCTCCAATAGCCTAAACATCCTGTATTGTCATTAAGTGGTGGTGCCACGGCATAGCATGAAAAGCATCCAAGACCATGAACATTGTGTCAAACCAAACACAAATAACTGTAAGAAAGCTACACTACAAACAACATGGATAATAGCAGTAGTTGGCTAAAAGCAGCTAACATACTGAGTAAATAATGTATGTATTTAATCTGTTACTCTATTTTCACAGTTGGAGGAGTTTCACCTACTGTTGCTGTTGTAAAGACAGCCCCAACCCCACCTACGCCTGTGATTACCTCCTCAGTGACAGTCCCTTCACACAAGCCAGTCCAAAATAGCTTTCCCAGATCAACGGTCTCCACCATCACCTCCACTTCCTCTCCTCCACAACATGACGCCATCTCTGATGCATCCTCTCTTCAATCTGCATCTCCATCATCTAAAATTGTGGTGACACCTACCCCTCTAACCTCCTTGCCTTCTGGTCCTTCAGCAAACCCCCCATTGCCACCTGCAGGTGCAACAGTGGATGACACACAAAAAATAAGCCCCACTCTCCCTTCATCAACCACCTCCAAAGCAACTTCCCCCTTTGTCCTCCCCAAACCTCAGAGTCCAGTAAATGTGGTGACTCCTATGACACAGACTGCAGCTGTACCACCCCCACCTTCGCATGTAATCCCGCCTTCAACCCCCACAAAACCAGCCATGGCCTCAGTTCCCACATATGTCCCCACGATCACTGCTACTGCTCGTGTGGCCCCGACTCCAGTTTCCTTTACTCCACAAGTACTACAAACCTCCAGCTTGAGTCCGATCGGTGATGGAGCCAATACCCCCACCAGAGGCACCCCATCAGGATGCACTACACCCTCCACTGCTCTACGACAGGGAGTTCCACAGAAACCGTACACTTTCCTTGATGAGAAAGCGAGGTGAGATAGATATTGCTGTTTTGTGGAATAAAGATATAAATCTTACAAAAAACATCAGAGTTAGACTAAGAAGAAACTCAGAAGCTGGTGAACCACAAAGATGTTGAGATTA
>VURO01024493.1:0-25872 GCA_015108175.1 Pelvicachromis taeniatus | reverse complement strand
AATGAATCAGTAAATTTAAAAGGGGGGGGGGGGGGGGGACCTCACACAAGACCTGAAAGATGCATCTGAACACGGAGGGAAACGGAGAAAATGCTGTGCAGAAAAAAACAAACAAAAAACATCCACATTGCCAGCGGACCAAGTAAAACATTTTTTCCCCATTTCCTGTTGAAAGCATTTTCATTCTGGTGGATCCAAGAGTTTTTAAAATACACAACAATAATAAGTGTTTTCCACCAAAAATAATCTCCACAAGTTATTTAGCTTCTGTGAAGTTATGAGAAGGCTTTAAAATCCAACAAATAGTTTCATGGAACCTGTTCAGTCAGAAAACGGTTTTTAAATAGTTTTATTTGGGAGCTTTTCATTGTAATATACGAAGTTACTGTGAAGGAAGCAGCAAATAAATATAATCTACAATGTAAAAAAAAGTTGAGTCTAATTTAAGGAAAGGACAAAGTTTTAGAAGCAATTTCCTTGTTTTTTTCACTTTCTTCATTCTCTCAGGAGTCACTTTGTTTCCACAATCATCCTTCTACAGTTCAATCAACCTATCACGCTGAGCGTGGCGCTGCTCTTCGCCTTTCCCATAGTAAACTTCACCATGCCGCTCATGTCCTCGCTGGTGCTCTTCAGGATGAGTTTGTGGACTGTCCCGTGGTTTTCCAGGCGGACACATGGACCTGGCTTAAGGTTCTCTCCATTCAAAGTCCAAACTGGAGGCTTATTTATGGCCACCGACAACTCACACTGGAAAGTCGCTGACTCTCCCTCCATCACTTCCACGTCCTCAAGTTCTTTCACCATCACAAGAGCCTGGGCTGAAGCAGCACAGAACAAATCAATGTGACGAACATTCATTATATATATACATACCACTTTAGCTTTCCGCCCCCACTTACCTTCCACCATCAGTTTGGCTTTGGAGGTGTGCTCTCCAACCTCAATGCTGTAGGTGCCCTCATCTTGCACAGACGCCTCCTGAATCACCAGTTTGTGGGAGCAGCCATCAGCCAGGATTTCCAGTCGGTCTGAGGAAACCAGTTCCTCCCTGCCTTTGTACCAGGTAGCACTGCTGTGAGGCGAGGAAACGGTGCATTCAAGGATCACACGATGTTTCTCCAGAGCTGTTCTGTCTCGCAAGGGCTTTACAATAGAAACTGGAAGTTCTGATGCGGGAGAAATTTCAAGATATGGATGATTTTAATCCAATGATAAGACCAAGAAATAGGCTAGTAAAGTATTCTGAAGGTAAAAATGGACTTACCCTCTACCTCAAGGTAGGCAGTAGATTCAACACCCCTGGCTACAAAGCGGATTTCTCCAGCATCTTCTGCTTTAACACTACACATCAGCAGGAAGTGTTTGGTCCCTGGAAGAGTGCAACAATTCTCAGACTTTACAACAGTGTACAAGTGGGTATTTGCTCTTTTCTGCTCTTTCCAAGGTCGTGTCACCACCAGAGGTACCTCTAAATCTACAAATAGAGAACTTTATACTGAGGAATTTTCCACAGATGGCGATGCTATTTTCCAGAGAACTGATTGGTCAGTAGGCAGTAATTTCATACCTATTGATCTCTAATCTGAAATTTAACCTGCTCTGGAGCAGGTTAAGGTATTTTACTCACTTATTTATGATTGGTTTCTAAGTCTCATAAAAATGTCTGCCTTCTCTGACCTTCAGTGCGGATCTTGATGGAGCTGGTTTGTCGGATCCTGTGGCCGTCTTTGTACCACTCCCCCGTCACGTCCTCCAGAGAAACCTCACACATGAAGACGGCATTCTGGTCCTCCTGGATGTAAAGGTCCTCCAAATCCTGCACCATCTCCAGCTCATGCTCTGCAAGTTAGGTAACGATGGCAAAAAGATCAGATGGCAAAAGAAGAAAGTAGTTCTCCTTAAAACCACTAGGTGGTGGTATTGTATAAGCTTTACTCCAGCTGCTCACTGGCTCCACTTGGTTCAAAATGAGTTGTGTTAAGCCAGTATGTGATCAGAGGCTTACCATAAACCTCCAGCAAAGAGGACGTTTTGATTTCCCCTGTGTCACATGTGTAGGTGCCGGAGTCTGCCCGGGAGCACTGCAGGATTTGACAGAACCTCTTACGACCCATTGAGTAGATCCGACAGTTTTTCCCCGGCTTTAGCTCCGACCCATTCTGATTCATGTGGAAAAAAAGTCAAAGGCATTCTTTAGTGCTTATATTACTCTTGAAACTTGACATTGCTGGTATAATAAGACAAAATAAGGGAAAGATTACTGGCAGTATTTAGTGGTTGCTTTTACCTTAAACCATCTGACTTCAACATTTTGTCTGGAGAATTCGCACTCCAGGGTGACAGGAAATTCCTCCTCCACACGGGCATCAGCCAGTGGTTTCAAGATGGATACCGGTGTCTCTGTCAGTTTAATCAGTCCAGTCGATCAGTCAGTGAGCTACTTGATGAGCTATGATTTAGAATCAGGTGTAAAAGATGAAACCAGTGAGCTTCACGGGCTTGTATTTACCTTTGACCGTGAGCCTCGCTGTGGTGCGCACTCCTTCAGCTGAGAAGACGATGGTGCCCGTGTCCTCCAGAGTAAGGTTGGACAAGGTGAGGCCGTGAACTCGCCCGTTGGTGCTCACCCGAAACTGGTTGTTTGGCTTGACTCGAATGCCATCCTTTTGCCAGCTGCCCTCCACATCTGTGTGGGAGAGCTCCACCACAAAGGAGGCAGTCTCTCGTTCAAAGGTTTCTTGGTCAGTCAGACCTTTGCGGATGGCGATTTTACGGGCTGCACAAGAGTAGATTAGTGAAAGCAGTGCAGTGAGAGGACCAACCATATATTATCAAATTATAGATCCAATGAATAACTATTAAATCGTTGAAAAAATCATTTAAAAAAACTGAGAAAACTCCTCTTTTTTCAAACTGTATTTTGCTGATATGCATTTAAAAGCCAAGAGTTGTGTTTCAAAGGCAACTGAAGGTTGTACAAATATAGCCAGAGCTCAGTTTATCATGTTACAAAAACACCGGCAGGAGCAGTCCACTGTCACAGTGTCACTCTTGTACACGACTGAATAACAGTATGGCTGCGTTTCAAAAGCCTTTTCACACTTACAGGTCTAGCTCGGCTATTCTTAGTACTTCTTTGCACTCTGACATGCTGCGAAAAACACCTTCAGTGTGTACTGTTCTTTACTAGGCCCGAGCTCATCTGTGTCAGAAGAGATACAATCACAAAGTCACATGGTACAGTAGCTTCTGAATATCTTCTGGTTCTGCAATGTCTTGTTTTAGAGTCTTCAGGGCCGAGTAAGCACAGGAAGCATCTGGCTAGTGTACTTTTTACCTCCTTTTATCTTATTTATATCATTCTAGACCACGTAGCAGTTAAGTTTGAACTGTTAAGTCCAGACAGAACAAGCAGTTTAGGAAAGGATTAATTTCTTCACTTGCTATTTATAGAATAAACAAAAAGGGTTATTGCATTTCAAATCAACATGAGCTTTCTCCAATATGCTTTTTATGGTCTAAAATTATTTTATGTTCGGATATATATGATCGCTGCATATTATTGGCTTCATATACTTTTCAAGATGTGCTTTTCTGAAAAGTGGTAAGTTTTTTCTTTTTGCATGTTGAAATCTGAGGGCATTTTTGAACATGAATATCTCAAAAATCGAACACCTTGAAAACTTCACTAGTCTCTCTTCCCATAAAAACGAGTCAGGATCCGCAATTTGAGAGAGATACGTCATAAATGTCTGAATATCAGCTAGTTCAAATATGAAAAATAAATAAATTAAGCCGGCCTGTAAAAATCCCATATTTGAACACACTTTAAATGAAAAAACACTTTAAATAAAAAAGTAGAATTCTTTTTAACACGGAATCATTGATCACAAAAATTAAGAAAATGCTATTGTCATTTAATCATTCAATATTTTTACTCATGCTTTTAGTAAATATGATGAAAAGATTCACATGGAAATGCTACATTGCTAAAATTTCTCAGCAATGATTACATATGTCCAAACTTTCGACCATAAAATTAGTCATTAGTTTCCACCCTGTTTACTTTTGACCATGCTTTTTTCATGTCTGGAAAAAAGTGTTATCTATACCCTGCTGCAGTTCACTTACGTTCTACATTTAGTTTGACCTGCGTCCGGTCATGCAGAGTCTCGCACCGGTAAGTCCCCCTGTCCGACAGAGTCAGGTTGTGGATGGTGAGACTGCGTTTGCAGCCGTTCTGGGCCAGCATGTGTCGAGGACCAGACTGGATAACCACCCCCTGCCTCATCCACTGGACCTCACCAGCCTCCAGGCTAATCTCTGTCTCCAAGGTGGCATCACCAAACTCCTCTGCCATAACAGCTTCCATTTTCTTAGTAAACATAACCTGAGCCTCTTAACATTACAAGAGGCAGAAAAAAACGATCAACTGCTGGTACTTTGAGAACACATTAAGAGTAGAAGATACATGGATGGATTTTAATGTCTCTTTTAACCTTGACGAATACTCTTACCCTGAACTTTGAGACTGGCTTTGCTCATCTGTCCTTCAGCTTCTATTGCAATTTTTGAGCAGTCCAGCATCTGGCACTTTTTAATCACCAAGGTGTGGCATAGGCCATTGTGGGTTGCCTGGAAGCGATCACCCAGAGTGATAGGCTCATTGTCCATGAGCCAGACCAGCTGGACATCCTCTGGGGAAACCACACACTTAAAGGTGGCATCTTCTCCTTCCAGCACAGTAGTGTTGTGGAGTTCAGTGAGGAACTCAATGACTCGGGGCACTGAAAAGACACAAATTATGAAGCTGCTACCTCATTGAAAAGAGGAGAGGAACTCTAGGTCAATGCATACTTACTTTCTACCCTCAGTTTCGCAACAGTTCGGTCATCTCTGGACTCACAGGTATACTCTCCAGCATCCTCTCGAGATAGACGATGAATGGTCAAGCTTCTTTCGACTCCATCTGCCCTAATGGAGAATCTCCTGTTTGGAACCACTTCTACTCCATTCCTTAACCACTGGACATCCGCTTTTGGCTTGCACACCTCACATCGAAGTGTCACCATACCATCAGCGTGGGCCACAGTATCTCTAAGCGGCTTTGTGAACTTAATTCTCATTTCTGTAATACAGAAAATCAAAGTTTATATAAGAATATAGGCCAGACTGAGGCTTTCTACAAAGCTGTTCGAAGTGCAAAACAAAATGTTAACCTTTCACCAGCAGGCTGAAGTGCATCTGGTCTGTGTTGATGTCACAGGTGTACTCGCCGGCATCAGAGCGCCTCAAAGGCTCTATGGTAAGAGTCCGTTTATGGCCGTCCATGAGTGCTCGGTAACGATCACCTTCAACGGGCGTCCAGTCTTTCATCCAGCGCACTAGAGCGCTTTCCTTGGACACATAGCTTGTCATGGTCACACTCTCTGCCTCGTAACCCGTCACAACAATGTCATCCTCCTTGTTCACAAATGTAACTGGAGTCTCTTTGATAGAAAAGAAAGTTTAAAACAAAGTTAGATGACCTTTTTCTCTTATTTAAAGCTGTGAAGGCTTACTTTGTGGATTTGTACCTTGAATGCGTATAACGCTGACCATCTTGTCATCTACAGCGTCACACACATACTTTCCAGAATCGGAAGGCTGAACACAGGAAATGATGATTTTCCTCAGTGTCCCATAGCTTTCAATATAGGTCCGGTCATCACTGGTGAGCAGTCTGTCATTACAATACCACTGGACAGGGGCATTAGCACGAGATACCTCACAGGCCAGGATCAGGTCATCACCCGCCATCATCTCCTGGTATTCAAGGTCATTTGAGTTTCCAACAATGGTCACTGGAGGCTCTGAGGAAAGAAGACAGATTTATTCATGCAAAGTTTTCCTAGAAATATCGTTTTGAAAAAAAAAATAGTACATACAGAAAATGCTCTGTTGTGATAATATCACTTGAATGTAAGAACTGCAAAATTATAACTACTTGATCCGGCCAGATACTAGCTGCCATTTTTAAATGTTTTGAAAAATGTTTTCAGAACGTTCAAGGCAAGATGCTAAGCCTTATCCCTTTAAAAATGTTTTTTATCCTTTTATTTCAATAAATATTTAAAAAAGTACCTGTAAAACAGCTAAATGTTTATTTTCATTGGTATGGTATATATAAAAATTAACAGTTCCTCACAGTACAGAAACAGCAAACAGCATTGACGTAAAGGTTATGAATAACCTTCTTATGGCCTGTGAAAGAACGGAGTCTCTAAAAGACATTCTGTTCATGTAGATGAGAGTTCCAGTTGTGATAGCAACAATTCTATTTACATTATAAATGCTCCTCTTAGGCAGTATCATTAGAAACCATAGCATACCATTTCATTGCTATGCAGCTGATACCAAGCTCTATACGTCAATAAAGTTAAATGAAGCACCTGTTAGTTAAACTAATTAAATAAAGGTATATAGGCATATTAAATAGGTATATTATTTTCGCCTCCAGTAACCATGTGAGGATTTTTGACTAGGATATGTATTTCAGTGTGCATATTAAACAAATATGCAGGACTGCTTTCTAAGACAAAAATTAAAAGAGAAAAAAAAAATAAATTCAGCCAGATTAACTTTACCTTCTACTGTAACTTGGAAGCTGATACTGTCATCTCCAACATCCAAGAAGTATTCGCCTGAATCTTTGAGTTCAGCGTTAAGGATGACGAGCGAGCGGAAAGGACCTTCTTCCTCTTCACAGAACCTTTCATCACCATGAACACGACAGCCATCCTTATACCATTTGGTGGCAGCATTGGCTCTGGAGAGCTCACACTCCAGCACAATGTCATCAGACATCAAAAACTTTAGGTTGTTCTTGATCTCTGACTTTCTTAAAATCTTCACTGGTGGCTCTGAGGACACAGAATTACACATTTATCTTTAAAACGCCACAATGGGACAGAAAACTCATACCGAAACAACTGCTGTGTCTTACCGGAAACTTTAACCTGGAAATCAATTTTATCATCCATAGCGTCACAAGTGTATTTGCCAGAATCCTCAGGGGTCGGTGAGTGAACTGTCAGACGACGAATGAGCCCATCTTCTGTGATGGTGACATTGCTGCTTTGCTGTATTTCTTTACCATTTATCAGCCACTTGACTTGTGCGTTAGGTCGGGACACCTCAATCTCTAGAATGACTGGTTTGCCAGCAAGACACTCCAGTTTGTCAGCTGTGTCTTTGGGGCAAGTTAGCATTACCCGTGGCTCTACGTGAAGCAAAGAGAAATAAAATATTTAAAATGTAATGTGCCGATTCATTTACTGAGTGACCATGTATAGACTGCAAATGATTAACCTAAACATATGCCTGCTTACCTGTAATAGTTACTAGGAAAGCCAAAGAGTCCTCTTCTGTGTCACATACATACTCCCCCGTGTCGTGCACAGTGGTTATGGGTATAATGAGCCTCCGTTGGGCCCCGTCCACCTCCAGGATTAAATTTTGTCCTGCCTCTACTTCTAGACCATCTTTGAACCAGCGCACAGGAGCATCCGCCTTTGAGATCTCACAGCTGAGCTCCAGCCTCTCTGATGCCAAGTGACTCAGTTCCAGCTCTGATTCACTGGGAGAAATGATTCTTACTGGTGGCTCTGGGACAGGCGAAAGATATTTTTTAAAAAAGCATCTAAGCTTATTTCATAGATTCTCTGTTTCAATTTGATATCTATTAGAAGAGGTGAGCACTAAAGTTTTACCTTTAACATCAAGTTGGAAGAAGACGGAGTCTCCATCTGTTTCACAGACATACTCTCCAGCATTTTCCTCTGAGCTGCAGAGAATTGTCAGCCTCCTGTAAGGACCTTCTGATATCAGTTGGACGTTTTCACTCTCTGCCACCTGCAGGCCATCCTTGAACCATCGCACCTTCCCACTGGAGCGAGACAGCTCGCACTGCAGGTGGATCTCCTCTGAGATGTAGCTCTCCATCACAACATCGTCTTTAGGTTCCACTATCATCACTGGAGGCTCTGTGTGTTTTTTTGTTTGAGTAATGAGAGTGAGGTCAAATCACGATCATAATGAATGCCTGTTTGTTCCACAATGCCACCTTCAATCTTATTATTGTCATTTTTATAGTTCAGGGCCAAAACACAGCCAAAATATGTTGTTAAATGCCTCTTTTTTTTTTACCAGCAGAAGTTGGAGGAGAAAGGTCAGCGTACCTCTGACATTGACTGTGTACTCCATGCTGCTGTTTCCTGCCTGGCACGTATAACTTCCAGCATCCGAGGTTTCTGCAGAGCGGATAATTAACCTCCTCATGGTTCCTTCTGCCTGCAGAGTTATGTTGTCACTGGGCTTGATCTCACAGCCGTCTTTATACCTGGGACACATATTAGTCTCAAAGTCTCAAAGAGTTTGTTGTAGTTAAATTAAATAACCTTATGTGTCCTACTAAAAGGTTGATTGTCCAGTAAACAACATGATGCAGGAAGTATTTGAACAGTTAGACGCTAGAAACACAGAGGACTACAGATTTTACAGATCTGTCTTTATTTTCCAACAGAAAAATCAGCCATTGTCTTACCACAAAACTTCAGCATCATCTCTGGAGACATGGCAGACCAGATCCACAGGGTCCAACTCCATGCTGCTCTTATGTAGCTCATCCTCAGCGACTGGACTGAACTCCACTGGAGGGCCTGAAAACACAGGTAGAAGGCAGACTTGACTGCATGTCAAGGGCTGGAACACAAGGTATTACATGAACCTGCTCTCTGAAAATTGGAACGATTGTTGGTATGGTTTAATAATAAGCCCAGATGTGGTCCAAATGTGTTCAAAAGTTTTAAACAAGGTTTTGGTTTCTTGGAAGACATAAAAATCAGTTACAGACATGGTTGTTTGTATTCAGTGTCACTTAATAATCCAAAAAAACCCCATCAGTATCTTTGTGATATGAAATCCAGAGAAGGATATTGAGTATGAAATTTTCTGTATAAGATCATTAATGTGTGATTCTTTCAGTAAATATAACAAAATGGTCAATTAATATCCATGTTAATGTTAATGAAGCTTATCGGCCCGTCATCTGTTCATGAACCAGTTACCTGCAACATCCACATTGAATGTGATGACATCCCCTGAAGTTTCACACGTGTAAACTCCAGAGTGAGATTCATCAGCTGACTGGATCACGACCCTCCTCATATTCCCATCCGCCTGGATGTTTAGACCAGCCGACACCTGAAGCTTCTTGCCATCTTTGAACCAGGATACTTTCGCAAACGGGTGGGAAACTTCACAGTAGAGTACAATGGCATCACCTATATCCACCTTTTTCTTGCTGTCTAACTCTGACAGAGGACTGAATTTCACCACAGCAGCTGTTGGAAAAAAAATAAACACACAAATAAGCAAACTTAAAATAAAAAAAAATGCATCAATCACAGGCTTGATGTAAATGAGAGGTTTTTACACCTACGTTTAACCTTGAGCACAGCTGAATCCCGGACTCCATTAGCTATGAATGTGATCTCTGCTTCATCCTCTGTCATGCGACTTTCATGGATCACCACTGAGTGCTTTGTTTGATTGTGTTGTATTGAATATTGTCCACCATGCTGCAGTTGAGCACTATTGAGAAACCAGGTTCCAACCATTGTGGCAGACAATTCAATGGAGAAGCGAGCATCTTGTCCTTCTGCAACCTCACAGCTTTGGAGGCGGCTCAGGATCTTGGGCCCAGGAACTAGGAAGTACAGAAGAAGTACAGCACAGGTATAAGTCAATAAAGCCTGACAGATATGTTTGCCCCAACGATATTAGCTATTTGCTCATATATGAGCATCAAAATTTACAGAAGTCACTAAATGAAGAATTAAAGGTAAAGAAGAATGTCTTTCTAGCATGTTGTGAGTGTTGGTATTGCATAGTTTGTCCACCAGAGGGCACTCTGCAACTTTCCTGTTGGCAACAATGTCTGACATGCCTGCAAACAACAACACGCTGATCCAAGCAGATCGGGCAGAGCATAAATGAGTAATACACGACTTGTTGTGACATTGAAACAAGATTATATTTAAACTCACTGTCATATTATCATTGGTGTCTGAAAAAAAAAACGGTCCATATTTTTAAATTGCCCAATTTATTGTAACCAAAAGTATTGATGTTAAAAATCCTATAAACATATCTGATGTCACACTCTATTAGTCAACAAATAATGTGTAGTTTACACTCTGGGAAATTACAGGAAAGTGTTGGAAGTTAAATTTACCAGAAGGAAATTGTCATTTTACAGTATGCTGATGGTAATATACAACAGCAGTCCCTCACTATAAAAGAACACCATAGGATTGTGCTCTATAGAATATAAGCTTTACTGTATATGATACTGTCGGCTGTTTGGTTGTCATTATAGTGGCATATTAACCTAAACCTTAACACTATTCTTGGCCACACTGGCGATCGCATCAAACACCCACAACAAATTTAAACACAACGTAACTGAAATAACCATTAAAACATTAAAAAGAACAACAAAAGAAACATCAAAAACTGTTTTGCATTCATATATTTTTTCCCTTAAAGTAAACTGTAGTGTTTTTAAATACAGTTTTACATTATCTTCACGTAAAACAACCGTTTTAGGTAAAACTTTAAAAAGTGCTCAAAACATTTAAAATATCCGTATATCTATGTGACTTCATAGAGCGCTCCTCACCCAGATGGACGACTTTGGGAAACTCCACATGGCCACTTCGTCCATATTTGTTAATGCAGCAAACTCTGAAGCGGTAGTTGCCCTCACATGGTACACTGTCACCGGTGACCTCGGCTGAGGTGGCGGTCTCTGAGGTGAAACACTTCTGCCATTCCTGAGAACCCACTTCTTGCCTTTCCAGCACAAACACAGAGCGGGTGGAGGTCTGACTATTGGGGGCCGGATCCCAGGAAAGTAGCGCACTGTTGGGTCTGTCTACATCCATTTTGACTTCCACTGGACAGACAGGAGGGCAGTGTCGTGTGGCTGAAAGACAAAGAAGAATAACGAATGTAATGAGTGTGGATCGATGGGCTGATTGTCAGAAGGCATAATTAAATTAACTGAAACTAGTTAGTTAATTGGTATATAACAATCCATCCATCCATTCTCTTCTACTTAAACTTTTTAGGGTTGGGGGGGGCTGGATCCTATCCCAGTTGTGGGATAGGCAGGGTACGCCCTGGACAGGTCGTCAGTCTGTCGCAAGGCTAACACATAGACACAGACAACCATTTGCACTGACATTCACACCCATATTCATACGCATGGTCAGTTTAGAGTTTCCAATTAACCTATCCCCACTAACTGCATGTCTTTGGAATGTGGGAGGAAGCCGGATGACCATGAGAGAACCCACGCAAACACAGGGAGAACATGCAAACTCCCCACAGAAAGACCCCGGCCTGATGGTGGATAATGCTGTATAACCGTTAGCAATAATTGTAATTTATTAATAGAAAAAGTTAAAAAATAATCAAATAAAAACACGTGTCTTAAAAAGAATACATTTAGACAAGTGAGCCTAAAGTCTTGCATATGACTCCTTAGAAGAATCAGTCCCCATCCCCAGCAAAAACACTACAATGAATGTAACCAAGGCTACAAACCTTAACAAACATTTACACAGTGCATTTCCTAAATTACCTTTGACCTTGAGGCGCGATGAAGTCTTGGATCGTCCTGCGACAAACGTCACAATTCCCGAGTCGTGATAGGTCACGTTGACAAAGACCAGAATGTGAGTTTTGCCAAAAGACTTGAGGATCGTTTGGTGTGTTTCATGTAGCTTTAACCCATCTTTGAACCAGTGGACCTCCATGTCGTCGCTCTCCACCTCCACGCAGAAGGCTGCGTTCTCACCCTCCAGGACCTCCAGCTTTCGGGGAAGCTTACGAACAATAGTACCTGTAAGGATACAAATGAATTTTCACATGTACTTTCATTTCTTAAGCTAATTGTTTTTTCAAATAAGCTTAAAAGCTGTATCAGGTAGTTTCCCCTTTTGACCACACACTGTGCTAGCAGGTGTTTATGCCGATCATTTAGCTTGAAATCATGAAATGAATGGATATCATGTTAATGTGATAAAGCAAGTGTGCGTTGAAATTTTGCCTTCTCGAAATACTAGAAATACTATTCTTTTCATGCAGTTATGCAGTTATTTTACAATAATTCAATGCACTGTAGCCCATTTTCCACAGTGTACCTTTAACTGAGAGCTCAGCAATGCTCTTTGCTCCATCAGGCATCTCACAGAGGTAGACTCCATCGTCATCCGTTCCAACATCGTGAATAGTGAGTCTCCGTTTGGTTCCTTTCTGCTCCATTCCATATTTACTGCTGGGCATCAGCCTCTGGTCTTCCAGGTACCAGGCAGCTGGGAGCGACTCATCAGGTACCTCACACTCAAGCACGGCAACGTCCCGCTCTTTCACCTCCACGTCTTTTAACGGGCGTCTGAACCGCACGGCGGGGCCTGAAGAATAAGGACAACATTATCTTTGATCCAAAGTGGATGAGTCAGACTGAGTACACGTGTGCAAGGATTAATGAAGAAGCTCTTTCGCGGTGCTTTTGATTCTCTTCTGCTACCATATAATAGTTTTCAAGTAGCAATTAGCATATTATACATATCATACATAACATGCCAGTCTTTAACATACAGATAATATGATGAGCTCATTATCTAAATTGACTCTTATGGTAGAGGCAGCTCACAGATGCAGAATGAGAAGCACACAAATAGAATAGCATTTTAACTATGCACGGCCCTTACAATTGCATCTGATGATATAATGTTTTATCAGTACAGCTTAAGACATGTCCTCATTTATTGTGACTGGAAATCACATATTCGTTTTAATTCCATTCAGTCCATTTTCAGTGAGTAATGTCTTGAAATGAAAGACGTTTCTTTTGTGTTATTCAAAAGGTTCCAACAGCATGATATCTCAAATGATGATTTAATCCACTTTAAGGGATAATAATTGGTACAATGAAGTGTTACCTAGGTGGTTATTTTCATAATAATGTTCCAGTGTTAATCACTTTTGGTGGTTTTCTGTTCAACTTTTAATCACTTTATTTCTTGTAGCATTCAGTGAACACAGAGGACTATCATTATTTGGGTTAAATGAAAACCACTGTAAACGGACCACTAGCAGCCTTCGAAGACACAGCTGGAATTTGTAGTACTGTCCCCGTTGTAGTTGCAGTTGTATATTGTTTAAGATTATGTCACATGCCATGTTCTTCCATGAAGATTGCAGAAAAAAGAACGGGTTGCCATACCTTTTACGGACAGGTGAACGGCACTTAGGGTGTTTCCCAGCGCATTTGATGCTGCACACACATACAGTCCGGTGTCCTGCATTTTACAGTACAGCACCTTCAGGGTGTAGTAGCCCTCTCTGTCCTCAAATATCAGATGACGTCTGTCGGGCTCTAGGGGAACGCCATCTTTCTTCCAGATGATCTCAGGTTTCGGCTTCCCTGTTACAAAGCAGCGAAACTTGGCGTGTTTCCCCTCCGCTACTGCGAATTTCTTCACTTTTGACGCATCGACAGGCGGTTCTGCTGTAATCCTTGACAAACTGGGCCTCCCACCCCTGTGCTTTGGTGACCACTGGCTGTTGGCGTGACCGCTCGAGGATGTTTTGCTGTCCCCTCGCTCTGGTACAGGTTCGACAAGAAGCACGGCACCAGCCAGGGCCTCACCATTGCAGTTGATGGCCTTGCAGGTGTAGACACCTTTGTCTGGCATACGCGTTCGATATATCTTGAGCTGGAACCAGCCACCGTCTTCATTCCTCATGCTGAAGTGAGAACTCTCGAAGATGTCATTGAGTTTCTTCCCATCCTTTTCCCAAGTTACCTCTGGCAGAGGGGTCCCCCAGATTTTACAGGAGAAGGCGGCGTCTTCGCCACGATCCACACGCAGAGACAGGGGCTTGATGAGGAATCGCGGTCTGTCATCAGACGTTAGATCAACGTCTGCTTGATTTTCACTTAGCCTGCTGTTCCACCCTCCATTCAGTTCCTCTCCATTTGCTTTGCAGTGTTCACCATTTTGCACTGCGGTGTAGCCATTTAGGTGTCCGACAAATTCTTTATTTTCTTGCATAGGTTGCGTCCCACTATTGAGCACTAACTCCCTCGCGTCCTCATCTCGTTGCTGGGCCTCTCCTTCCACTTTAAGTGAGGCTGCTGCATAAGTTTCTCCTACACTATTTCTAGCCTTGCAGATGTACTGACCAGCGTCCTGCTGGGTCACTGTGGCAATGGTCAGCAAGTAAACCTTTCCCTCCTCTGAGATCGTGTAGCGTCCTTCGGAGAGGATCTGGACATTTTTGCGTTCCCAAATCACATCTGGACGTGGGTCCCCACCGATTTGGCACTTCAGTGTTGCATCTGTTCCACACTTGGCCAGGACAGGACGTGGATAGCCTAAAACACGAGGTGCGCCACCAAAAATATCCATGACGATGTAACCCTTTGTTTGGGTCGAATAAAGTTTCTTTTCAAAATGATCTTCTTATCGTTTGTGAAGAGCTGTAAGAGAAAGAAGATTATTAGTTTAGTAGATGATCAAAATCTGCCCAGCATGCTGCCCCTCCATGAGCCTGGTCCTGGTAGAGGTTCCTTCCTGTTAAAAAGGAGTTTTTCCTTTCCACTGTCGCCAAGAGCTTCTTTCACTTTATATACATTACAATATAAAGTGCCTTGAAGCCACTTTTGTTGGTATTTGGCACTATATACAATAAAACTGAATTAAATAAAATATGGGGTAATGAAGTTATTGAGCTCTCGTTTAGTGGTTTTGTGAGATGAATAGTGAGCAAACACTCTTGGTATTCTCTCACAGCTGGTGCTGTAGCTCAGTGAAGAGTGTATTTATAAAACAGTCTGTCCAAAAAAAGATGCTGGAGTGTCTGTGTCACATAGCACACAAACACACCTGCAGTCACTAACTAGGACCAACTTCTCCCTCATATACACGCATGTATACAGAATCTATGGTGTTTGCACTCTCACTATTGGCTTCTCTTTGTCAGCTCATTGTTACATTGTTGCTATGCTGCGTAGAATTTTAAAGTCTAGCCACAACTTAAGCCATTCATTATCTAAAGCAAGGGTGTCAAACATAAAGTCTGGGGGCCAGAATTGGCCCGGCAAAAACTCCAATCCAGCCCACTTGATGGCCTTGGAAAATGTGAAGGGACGGTTTTACAGCCTTTATGACTGATAAAGTCATAAATTACCATTACCCAATTACAATTCATGCTATGCCAAATCAGCTTAGTAGTAGATAAACACAATAAAATTGAGTTTGACATGCCTGATCTAAAGCTTTAGCCTCCTTTTGTAATGTAGCTGCCATTTGTCTCGTTTTCATGGCTCATTTATTTCCTGTGTTGTCACCGCCTTTGTTTTTCGCATTAAGAATGGCAGCCATTTGCTCTCTGTGACACAATCATCTAAAGAGCACAATTCAAACAACTTCATGACAAGTACAGGCATAACCCAAGCTTAGCCAGTCTTTCAGTGTTTTGTTGGCACATGTAAAGAAAAGATCCTCCTCAGGCATTTTCAGGAGAGAGATATACGGTGAGACAAAAAAAAAAATGGGGTCAACAGTTTCTTATTGTGTTAAATTTCAGAGAATAGACTTACCTCTAAGAGATGCTGTCTTTAAAGCATTTCTCTCTCTTGTGATGCCTTAAAATGTTATCCTCAAAAATACAAGCTGGCATCAGTTCATTCGGATGATCTTTGGTGCTTTCTTTATTCAGTAACAGTGAATTTGCTAATAGTTGATCTTTTACTTGGTGGAACAGTCTTCGTTTAGAGTGTTCAGCTCATGTTCCATGTCTTCCTGGTTTGTCTTGCTTGGAGCATCTGCTGGTCACTGAAACACCAAAGCAACTGAGAAAAAGGGTATCTTCCATTCACATTTAGTGATCCAGAGTCATAGTAATATCTTAGTTGCCTCGCCTCAGACTGGTGTTGGGTTGCAGGTGGCAAGGAGTAAAATGTCCACAGCCTTTCAGCTGAATGCCTGGTTTATGCGTCAGTTCTGATACGGTCATTGTCCAATAGCTAAAGAGTGTGGTGAGAGAGAGAGAGAGTTGGAATTGGTGGGTAGGGGGCCAGTAAATGCTTTTGCAGCTGCTGCCACTGCAAGCCACCCCCTAAAAATACCAGCAGCCTCAATGACAGTGCGCCAGATAAAGTTAGGCTCTCCATTGACAGGCTATGGGTCACTAAAGATAGAAGGGGGCTCTGCGATGGATCACTCAGCTTAAAAGATATCCTGAGTTAAACCTTTAGAAGAGAAAGGACGCCCCGACTGCTGGAGCTTCTTGCCTCATGAGTCACGATGACCCATAAATAGGGTCAAATTAGCGTCACACATTAGAAAACAGTTTATACTGAGGGATGATCAACAGACGAAAGTGAAACAAAGAGTTTGGTGTCATGGTAATGAAATTCATGCTAAAAAGATCAAAGACAATGTCATGGTGGGTTAGCTTTTATATCCTCCATAGGCTTTTCTGTGTCTCACTCACTAAACAAAGAAATATTTTGCTTGCATTACTCATTTTATTATGTGTGCATGCATGTGCATATACATTAGTATTGTATCATAATTTAATGTTAATAAACAATGATATCGGAAAGTCATTGTAACCACCATCAATTTTCTTTGTAACTAAGCGTTGTTAACAATTCATATTAATACCCTTTACACCCTCTGCACTGCCTCTCTGCAGCATGGCCAGATCACGAGGTTACTGACTTACATATCCAACATTAATGTAGACAGTACTAATCATACACAGCATGAGTTGATCACTAACTTCCATATACACATGCAACTTCCCCAGGGTCCAAATAATTGTTTTATTTATTTTGTTTTTAAGGGAATGACTAGCATAAATAAATATAAATAAACAATTAGGGATGGTATTTACTGGAATGTTTTACACTGACCAACGAACAGTGCATATACAGCGCTTCCATTGTCCCACATCTTTTCATGTTACGGCCTTTCTCCAAATGTGATTGAAATCATTTTTCACTTCAAAATGTTTGTTTATTTGTTGATTATTTTTGATAAATTTGCAAGAAATTCAAGGAAATACTTTGTCATCATGGGGCATTGTGTTTAGCATTTTGACGTGAATCCATTATGGGATAAGGCTGTAACATGAGAAAATGTGAAAGAGAAATGCTGAGTCCTTTCCTGATACATCAGTGTTTCCATAAGGAATTATTTGAAGTGCACTTAAATTTACATTGTGCCAGATAAATACTGAGTAGAAGCAGTGTTGTGAAAGTCAAATCCATTGTGATTCCTTTGCAGAAAATAGCTTTCAAACATACAAATTAAAACACAGAATAATAATATAAAAAATCAAACTGTACTTTGAGATGCCAAAATTCTATAAACTGATAAAATGCGTTCACAAAAATGCTAAGGAGTGATGAAAAAGTTTGTTTTTTTTAAACAGTAAATCATATTAGACAGATGAATAAAGAAAAACAGCTAAATTGTGAATGTGTCTGCGTAGACTAGCAAGTAGTAAGCAAGCAATTTATTTACATAGCATTTTCAGACATCTCCCTGCTGAAGCATGTAAAGAAAAACAATACATTGACTAAGTAAGAAGTATACATCTAAAATAATTAGAATTAAATTAAAACAATAAAATCAGGGTCAAAGTGTGTCATAAGCCAAAGAATAAAAATGTATATATGTTTTTCAAAAATATCAGCTAGGATATAAATTAAAATCATATGAATTGAACATATAAATTATTGGCAAATCTAAAGGTAAAATATTCTGGGATGCAGAAAATCCTAAACTGTGTTCACAAAATTAAAAGGGCTTAGGCATGAGGATAACAGGCGTGTCTGTGCAGGCTACAAGTGTTCTCAGTGGTATATGAGACATATGTACACCCATCTATCACTGTGATTTAAAGAGAACTAATACAAAAAAATTCAAAAGGTGACAACACTTAATTTAATTCAGGTCCATTTGTGGCACAAGTCTGGACAGGTAGGTGATCTTTCCAGTTGTGTCTAAAAGATGCACTTTTTAGGTGAACAGTACATAAACACTAAACTGATGCCGTCATCTTAGTATTTTTAATTCCCAATGCAAACACTGGTACTTGTGCACTTATCAATTGCCTCCGTCTGTGGCAGATTTGAATTTGGTGCTGACACATTTTTCCTGCCTTCTCAGACAAGAGCTCTCTGCATTATCTCCTCAAGTGGAGTGTTTCGGACCGCCGAAGCCACTCATACACACTGCGACCTGTCGTCAGAGATATATGACCTTGAATGCAGGTCGCATAGCTTCGACCCCTCTGTGACAGTCCTTAATTAGCAGACGAGGAATACCATTTCAAACATGGGTCTACTTTTAAACTTTCCTAAAGCGCAAGTGTAATGATGAGAAATTCATATTTACGGGATTTTAAATGACATAAGCGACATGATCTATCAAGTGTCTTGATGACATGAAGGCTTGGATGTCTCTTAACTTTTTAAAATTCAATGACAAAAAGACTGAGGTGATGGTTTTTGGTAGCCCCACTGAGACCCCCAATGTGTATTTGGATTCCTGGGCCCAGTATAATAAGCCAACTGTCACAAACGCGGGGGTCAGAGTGGACTGTGAACTGAAGCTTGGCAGTCAGATTAAGGCAGTCATTAAATCAAGCTTCTGTCAGTTCAGGCAGCTGGCTAAAATAAAGTCAATTCTTTCACGGCAGCACTTTGAGACAGTTATCCAAGGATTACTGTAATGCACTTTATAAAGGGGTCAGGGCTTCATACATTACTCATCTACAGAGGGTACAAAATGCCACAGCTCGTCTTTTAACTGGCACTTGAAACTTTGAGCACATTTCCCCTATTTTAGCTTCACTTCACTGGCTGCCCGTTCCTTTTAGCTTTCATTTTAAAATTCCTTTATTTGCTTTTAAAGCCCTCCATGACCTAGCCCCATCTTTTCTCTGTGAGATGCTACAGCCTCATACGCCCACCTGCTCTCTCAGGTCAGCTGATCAGCTGCTCCTGAATGTAGGCTTCTTCTCTGCCTGTTTTTAAATCACTCCTGAAAACCCACCTCTTTACCCTGACCTTTGACACCCTGTGAGATGTTGGTTTTATTTTTAGTTTTATTTTAGTTGATTCTCTGCTGTTTTATTTTGTTTGTTAATATAGGGCTTTTTTAATGTATTGTGTGTTTTATTTATTTATTGTTTTCTTTAATTGTTTTTCACCCACCTGTGCTGGGTATTTTGAAGTGCTTTATAAATAAAATTCGATTGGATTGGAAGTGTCTATTGGTAGACAGATGAATTAGTACCACAGTCATTTGGAGGACACGCACCACACTGCTCACCCCATTTAAGGCTACTTATACCTCTGACATTACAATCCATGCAGTCATCCTTGCAGCTGTTAGGTGTACCAGGAATTACAAGCACAGTCCTGCTCTTTGTCCTGAGATTGGGTTTCAATATCAAAAGCTGAAGAGGATTGACTGACAGGCCGTGGGGTCCGTAATAATATGTCAATCATACTACTTTCAAATGTGGGAAATCATTTTCTTGTACTGCATTAAGGTTATAAAAGCACAGCACTGTGAAAATGAAAAATGATGGTATACTGAAAATGAAAGGCGTACTGAACTGGTAGATGACAAAGACACAGACATAGAGAAGTAATCAAGAGATCCCTCCTATTTGAGCTGCTCTCTCTTCTCCATGCAACCATTAAGCATGCGTGAAAAAATAACTAATAAAAAATTCTGGGAAAAACAGCTGGAAAATGTTTCAAAATCTGTGTGTATGTGTGTGATATATGTGCGAGAACTTGGACCCAAAGTCAGATTCAAGCATGGGAGGCTGGAGATGGTGAATGATGAGAACTTGAGCGGTGAAGTGTGAGGCAACAAAGCGAAGCCTTGTAGTGTAGATCAGTGTCCAGGTAATCCTGGGCTGCGGGTAGTAGAGTGATGGAGAAACTTGGTAACTAGAAGCAGAGAGAAGACAAGGTAAGTACGAGTCTTTCACAAGGAACATGAAATGAGGAGGCCGGTAACCAACATGAGGTTAGTTGATGAACTGACGAACGAAAAACGAGGACGCTGATCTTAAATACCGCCTGCTGATTGCTTGTGGTTCAGGAACAGGTGAGCTGAGCAGGTGGCATGATGAGAGCTCTACCAGGGAACACGGCGAGGGCATAGGAAGAACAAATTGGAGCTCGGCCGGGCCAGGACAATGTGAAACACCTACAACACTAGTTCCTCAAAAGTTGGCATACACTTTTATTAACAACAGCTCAAAAGTTTTAACTGAGACATTTTATAATTTTATGAAAGACATTAACTCGTTTTGATTTTATTATGTCATAAACAGTTAGGACAGGGACAGCACAAGGTTAGAAAAGCACATAGGACCAAAAAGAGACAGCTGGAGGAACATTTCATCTACAGAACATACTTTTACCAAAAGATTCAGAGAATTAGGGGAAATCTCTGCGTGCATGTTGCAAGGACAGAAATCAATGCAGGCCAAGCCCTCAGGCAGGCAGCACTGTGTTCAAAACATCCATGAATCTGTCGTGGAAATCACTGCATGAGTTCAGCAACACTTCTAGAAATCTGTTTGGGAGCACAGTTTGCTGTACCATCTACAAATGCAGTTTAAAGCTCTAAAGTAAAAGGTCTTCACTTGTATGTTGCATTAAAAACTTTAATCTGGAATTCCTTCACATACAGTACACTGTGTTTTGCTAATAGTGTGTGTAATTTACAGTAAAATAGCAAAGAGGGATTCATACCAGAGTAACCGGTGAGGGTATTATTTATTTCAAATATCTAATTTTCCATCAACTGTTCAAATTTCTGACCACAACTGTAACATCATTATGTAAAAGTCCAGAACCTCTGTGCTTTATCTGTGGATAATGGGCAGTAGCTCTAACTCAACACAAAGGTCGCTATCATGCTGTTCTCAAAGGTTTGCCTCTCTTCTTGGGGTAGGCCTAGAAGGGGAGTATATAGAAGATTATCTTCTGTGGGAGCTGCTGGTGAGTGGGCCAACAGAACATCTGTCACAAGGCACCTGCGATGAGAGGAGGACATCAGGTTTCTGCTCGCTGGACCAGCTGGGCCTTGATGGTCTCCCACTCATCTGTTCGCCCAGAGTGAAGCTGCTGATATTAATGTGGATTTTGGGTCTCGTTGTTAAATGAAAAAAACCAAATTATACCAATACAAAACCTCCTGCCAGTATTTAAGTTTATTATGATTTTATTTTAAATTTCCATGTTACCAGACTTCTGGGTGCTCTGTGAATCAATAAATCTATGTACATTTTCAGATTGTTCATTTCATTCTTTGTCCAAATGTGACCTTGGATCCAATCACTAAGTAGAGGTCACTATTCCACTCTCTTTCAGGGAAGTGAGGCGGCTTTAGCCTGAATGTCAGTTACATTTCACTTTCTCAACAAACACTGCCACACTCTCCCAAAATCCTGATTCAAGTGACCTGAACACCTCATGACTATTGAGAGGAAGTTGGCAGGGCTGATTCATTCTTCATTTACTCATTGCAAAAGTCTTGATCTTCTCCTGATTTCTTTTTATTTGACTTCCAAAGAGCCTCATACATTTTTAAGTTGGCCTTGAGCAATAGTTCTCCAGGGTTTCTGAAAGTCTTACAAAGCTTTTCTTTGGACATTGAAACGTTATCGCTCATTTTAAGTCCAGTTCTCATTCCTGATCAGAGGCATGTATTTGTTTATTAACGCACACTGACCTATGAATCATTCGCGTATAAAAAAGCATCTCACTCAAGTGATGAACTAGTGTTGTGCCATAACATCTTAGTCATGGATTGGCTTCCCCAGAGCCCAGAGCTCAATATTATTGAAGCAAAGTTTCAACAGATCAAAATGAGCTTCGAATGACCTTCAAGCAGTCTGGAGAATTATTCCTGAAGACTGCTAAAAAAAATTACAAGAAATTTTGCCTAAGACAGTTCAGGCTGTGTTGGCGAATACCAAATATTGACTTTTAAGCTTGTTACAATTGCGAATATCCTTATTTACTGTAATTATATATTGTAATTGGCACATGTTTCAATAAACCGTTGCACCTAGTTTCAATTTTCTTTGCAAGATATAAAGAAGTGAAAGATGGCTCAGGACTCTTGCACAGTAATGTATAATATAAGAACCAGTATAAGCCAGAAAAAACATCAATTTGATTTTGACGCAAATCATATTTGTAACTTTACAAGACCCAACTAGTGTTGCATGAAGATTCATAACAGCTAACACCCAAACCTGGTTAAAAACACAAGGAAGAGCTTCAATATAAAGATAAACATAAGGACAGAAATTAATATGGAAAACAAACGCTTCAAAACCCAAATTAATCATAATGTGATGCAGCAAAAACGTTTGCATTTAAGAAAATCTTTTAAAAAATGTCCAGCAAAATGATATGATGCTAAAAAAGGATATCCTGTCATATTCCCTCAGTTTGCACCATGCGATATTTTTGTCTTCTATATCATTTCATATCACGGGACCATGCTTCTTACTTACCGACATCCAGTTTTGAATTATACCGTATATCTTACAATAGTAGCCCCGACGTTTATTCAAAAAATTATTAGGCCGGCTCGGCGTTTAAAAGAGGCCGGCGGTTGTTGGAGACCGGCTCTTATTCCCTTCTCAGATGAAATTGTCATGGAAGTGAGAGGGAAAGAGGACCCAGGCGTGGTTTGTAGACTGAGGTGAAAAGACAGAGCATTTACTTACAGTGCTCCAAAATGTATTCCAACAGTTCACAAATAATACAGTTCCCAATTGTTGGGAACTGTATTAAGGAGGCTTGTCTGTGGTAGCCCAGTGCACGAGTGGTGCTCCCCGAAACACCGGCGTTTATTAGAAACAGGCGTCAATAAGAGACAGGCCACTACTAGAAGATATACGGTAGTTGCTATGATTTTCATCTTCACCTTAGCGTAATCTGGTTTTAGGTAGTTTGTTAATAGAGGCTATTGGAAAACTTTTCATTTGAATTAAAACTACAATATTTTATCAGATTTAATGCATTAAAAAAAAGCAGTAGCCCTCTCAAAGGTGTCAGAAAACATTTAGGTCTTTTAGTAATGTCACATCGTAACACCGACTAGCAAATAAACAAGAAAACTGTGGCTAATTTAGATGGAGAAGGTATAAATTAATGGAAATTTAAAAAACAAAAATAAAATAAGTAGGAGTAATTTGGTAAGGTTTTGCTGTAACCTTTTTTTCCTCTGGAGGAGTAGGAATGACATTACATGTTTCACTGTGTAAATGACGGCAAGGCCTTTTTATACTTTGTGCCTTTATTGTGAAGAGTACTTAAGTACTTCCTGTTTTCTATGTGACACACTTCCTTTTCTGTTCTGATTGAAACGAAGCAAGCATGTTGCTTCAGAGTGAGTACCCAACTTTATTTTAAGACATGTGCATGTAAACCTATGTATTTTATCACCTGTTGCATGCTAGAACTTGAAGGGTTTATATAATGTGGCTGAATTTGTTTTTGTCTATGCATGTCATTTGTTTATGGTATAGAAAATTTGGCAAAGAGATAGGTGGGAAGGAGGCTACTAACAGGTGGAGCATGATTAGCACCCTTGGAAGCAGAAAGAGGTTGGTGTAATGATTGCAACAATTGTTTGTTTTATTTAGGAGACAGAAACGTTGTTTTTAATTTTATTTTGTTAGATACTGTAACATGAATTGTTTGAAGGTGCTGATTTGTCAACGTCATGATTTGAGTTTATCAAGACAGTTCATGGAATGAAATGTGAACAGTCCTTCATTTTTTTTACCAACGTTTTTAATGGCCTTCGTTTGTGCATTTTTGTAGTTTTCACGGTGCCATATTGTCGGTGGTCTAAGAGGAGAGAAATAAAGTTGCATCAGTCGAAGCTCTCTGCGTTACGAGTGGTGATTCCAAGTGGGCAGCTACACACTGTTGCCATCAATACACTAGTGATGATGCGAGGTAGCTCAATAAGTTAAATCTCCAAAATCCCTGGTCTTCAATCAGCTGTACATATGCTGTGTGATGAAAGATGAATTCCTTTTATGAAACCAAATGCCCCTTTCATTACAAGAGCCCATAATGGCAGTTAGTCTTTTGGGATCATGATAGGTAGAATAGTTTAGTTGACATTTTTTAAAAGATACATGGCTATAGTTATTATTTTGTCAGACACACTACTGTTCTCTCAGGAGAGATGCCCATCTCCCTTTCCACCTCCAGGTCAGACCAGGTACTTTCCAATGCTAGCCGATACCATATGACCACCATTCTGACAATAATTAGTCAACTTTATTGTCATTGCACAAGGTAACGAAATTCGGTCTCTCAGTGAAGCAGTGGGCAGCTAACAATCCAGCACCCAGGGAGCAGTGTGTAGGGATTCGAACCGTCGACCTTCCGATCAAGGGGCGACCACGCTACCTATTGAGCCACCCCTAATTGACTGGGTCTCTAAAGCAGCACATTTTGTTCCCTACCAAGTTGGATATTGGGTCTGATCAGGGTCCCCACTTCACGTCTCATGTTTGGAAAGAGTTTTGTTCAGTGCTGGGGGCCCAAGTCAGTTTAACCATGGGGTTTCACCCCAAAACCAACAGTCAACGGAGAGGTCCAACCAGGAGCTGGAGGCCACCTTCTGCTGTTTTACGTCCTCTAACCAGTCTCAGTGCTTTTCACAGCTTGCATGGGTGGAGTATGCCCATAACTCCATGACGTCTTCTTCCACCAGCCTGTCCCCATTTGAGACTTTGTTGGGATATCAACCTCTGCTTCTGTCATTCATGGAACCGGAGCACAAGGTCTCTTCGGTCCAACATCACCTTCATCACTGCCGCCACCTTTGGAGATCTTCCTGGACAACCCTCTCAGGACCAGGAAGCAAAACAGAAGACTAGCCGACCATCACAGTTCTGCTGCTCCGCCATATCAAGCAGGTCAGAGAGTATGGTTGTCAAATAAAAATGTTCTATTACAAACCAAGTCTAAGAAACTTGCCCCTCACTACATTGGGCCGTTTGAGACTGTCTGTGATTAACCCAGTTATTGCTGTTTGAACTTATCAGAATATAAAGATCCATAACACCTTTCTTGTCTCCCAAATGGGTTTTGTTGTTTCCTCCCTGTCCCTCATTTCCCTCTCTGTGCATTTTTATGTGTTTGTGTGTGGTGATGTTTGTTTTTGTGCCACACAGTGTCTGGACACTTTTCCCGCCCTGAAGCCAGCCCCACCTGCTGGTAATCATACTCATCTGATTGTCCTCGTCACATGATCAATACTTAACCCAAGTGGCTGAGCTTCAGTAAATGCTGGATCGTTACGTGGCACAGCAAGTACACTCCAGCTCGCCCAGGTGAATCTGTCTGTGTCCATCAACACTGAGAAGTGATATAAACATTTGCATCATGTTTTGTCATTAAACCTGAAAAGAGAGTGTGGAGGGAGCTGAGCACGTTTTGTAAATACTACCAGGAGGACTTAAATTACTACCGATCACGAGACGAATTCATTGCACGGGAGTTGAGATATCGCCAAGGAAGAAACCATGCACTTTGGATTGTTTGCACCGTTTGATTGTTTGTTCACTGTAAATAAACTCACTATCCCCTAATCAGGAAGTACTACGTTTAGGTCCCATTTTCCATAAACCTGACATTTCCAATAGATCTATCTGCCTATGTGTTTAATC
>VURO01024484.1:0-13624 GCA_015108175.1 Pelvicachromis taeniatus | reverse complement strand
TTAACCCCAAACCCCCCCCCCCCCCCCCCCTCTTCCTTTGTTTCTTCAGTAAATAAATAAATAGGCTACTTTTGATTCAGTTGCCCAAACAGAGGCTCAAAGTAGCCTTAACGTTCAGCCTACTGAGGTGTTTGTTAAATGAATAAATGGTTAAACAGCTAATGTGTCTTCTTTCACACTCCAGGGGGAAATGAACAGGCTTTAACAGTGTAAGATTTATTACCACGAAGCATTGTTACAGCAAAGAAATAGGAAATTTGTATCTGATAGACGTACTTTTTGTACTACGTTTAAATGTGTACAAACAGTAGCAAATCAGTTACCTGCTATTTTTGATGTAGAAAAAGTTCTGCTGACTGTAACTATACAATCTACACCAAACAAGCTGTCAAATTAATTTATTCTCTCTCTCTCTCTCACACACACACACACACACACACACACACACACACACACACACACACACACACACACACACACACACACACACACACACGAAGTCCCTTCCCTCATGTAATTCAGTAAAAATCCTATTGAGCACATCATGTACGAGTGTAGATACATGTCAGAGAGGATGTTGAACACAAAACCAAATGTACTGTAGAGCAGACGTGAATATTTTAACTTGGGTTGTAGTATTAAGGCCCATTATGTGGCGCTACGTACTGTACACTGCCTGAGAACTACCCATGCCTTCACTTCAAGTCAGTTTAGATCGTTTATAGATAACAGTAAAGACATTCTTGTTCTTGAATGCCACTATTTGCTTTGCGGTGTAAAACCACTTCAACACAACACAAACCTGCTGAAGTGGCATTGACACAGCGTTGGAAAAGTGGCTTATTTTAGGTTCCTATTTAAAGACAACATAGCTTGTGCTGGTTCATTTCCCATCAGATGTAAATCCAGCATAAATCAAGTACACTCGAGTAAAAAGAATATTAAAAAAAAACAAAACAAATTTTTCCCAGTTTGAGCTCTCAGCCGTCGCTCACTTTGAAACGACACATTTCAACACAAAGATCTGACCAATTATTCTTCTATAATCTTCATTTGCACAATGATAACAAAAATAGAGGTTTATCGAGCACTTCAGTGTACGTAACCCAAGTGTAACATTAATGTTAAATTTAAAAACAAACCCCAGTTCATTTCTATACATTTGAGTAAAGAGCAATACTATAAAATCATTGGTGGAAATGGAGCATGGCACAATGGTCTACAAAGGTCTGACAGTTCAAGTTTATAGAAAGTAACAAATGAAATTATGACTCAGCATTAAGAGTAACTTTCCCATCATTTTCCTAACAATCGCATCTGATACATCTGCAAATCTGCTTCCTGTGTTACAGCTTCAGAATGTCAAAGAATTCGGTCACACTCACAAACTTGTTTACTTGGAAAAAACAAAACAAACAAACCACCTCATGCCATTCGGTAGCATTTTACATCCCAATTGCAATACAGCTTATGAGTATTTCCTATGTTTAGAACTTTTAAGGTTTGTAAGCAGGAAAAAAAGAAAAAAGAAAAAGAAAAAAAGTGATCAACACAAGATCAACCTTTTGACCAGGAGAGGGCAGCATCAGCTCTGGTCTGAAGAAGAGAAAATACAGAAACAATGTAAAAAACAAAGACATTACAAACATCTAAAAACTCATCAATCAAGTCTTCAATAAAAAGGAAAATATCAAGAGTGGAAAAAAAGGCCTACAGTATAATCATACAAAAGTCATCCCAACCGCAGAAAAAACCAGTCTCAGTCTCCCTTTATTTATAAGTTATCAGCACAGGAAAATGCCCAGAAATAACTTTGAAAACAAAAATGTCAAACATAAATAAACCTCAAAATGTAGAAAAGCACAACAGTGAACAAGGGAAAAAAAACAAAAAAAACACTTCCCACAGAAGAAATATTTCTCTACCTGTCTTCTCGGATTAGCAGCAGGTATCACGAGCAACAGTCCTTTTCAGTAACACAAAGCATTTCCCTTTTCAAAGTGAATCTAACAATTCCCAACAGTACCAGTTCTTCAGCCATAATTGTTCCAGTCTCACTGTGGGGCACATTTTCAGGCCACAGTGAAAAAACAACAGGAATGTCAGCCAGACGGGGGCATCTTATTTCCTCTTCGTGTGTGCGTGTTGTTTAACTAGACCAAATTTCGCAGGGGGAAGGACAGGGCGGCTCCTATGGACAGACCCAGAGCCAAGAAGAAGGTCATGAGGGCTCCTGCAGTCTCTGCTTCTTTAGGCTCCACCAACCTGCAATACAACATGATGTATTAATCTTCAGGATCTGCAACAAAGCCCATGGATTTCAAATGACTCACTCAAATAACAGCATGTTTCAGGTCTCCTTCACTACATTCATTAATGAACAGTCAGCTTGCTGTGCCCTCTGGTCATGTGATCCAGGTATAAGTGTACATAACAAGGTGCAAACTTATAAACCAACAAATAATGTAAAATCTGTACTATGGGTCGGTTTTAAAAGTTTTTGATGTTTAGTACTTACCACCCATTTAAGTGGCCACTAATGCCAATTTTCCATTGCTGTGATTTGACATCAAAATCAGATTTTGCACGCACGCACGCTATGCTGCTATGTTTCATAGCAGAGGCCGACATGCTTTCCATTATTTGAATATTCACGTCTTTTCTTTCATCAGTGTAAGTTTAGATATGAAGCATCTCTCACTCCCATCAGCGATCATCACACTTCAGTTTACCTAGCTGTTGGAAGTTAGTAAAAGTCTGCGTGTGATCAACTTTAGGGTCAATGCTGATATTTTTCTTCTTCTCATTTTTCCCTTGTTGTTATTTGTTACAGTTTTTGCTCCTGGTACACAAACCAGTCTTCATGAGGATTCTTTCTTACAACATCGTCAAAACTTTCTCCACTTCACCTTAAATGAAACCTTTCCTACATGGACACATGAGGTGTGGCAGTATGCTGATTGCAGACACAAAGCACAAGCCCATGGATTTCAAATGACTCACTCAAATAACAGCATGTTTTATAACTCGGGCTCATTTTGCATGTGAGAACATTTCCATATGCGTTTCCACGTGAAAAGTTGATAGACTACACTACAGTCATGTAGATGAAATTCAGAAGTTCTAAAAAGTCGATTACACGAAGCTGCTGAAGTGTTCTTTAACGTAGCACAAGCTCCAACTTTAAGCTCCAAAACACATAGAAACACAGTGTTTAATAAACTGTAAATCAACGCGATACTCACTGTGGTGCATAGGTCATGGACAGGCAGACGAAGTAGCCACTTGACAGAGAGAAGAAGACCATGATCAAAGAAAATGCTGCATCGTGTAGGAAGAAAACAGGAAGGTATTTGGGTTCCCGGACATTACAGAGCATCAGCAGAGGGATGAACACCACTCTGGAGATCACCAACACCGGGAAGAGACAAGACTCTTTAGAGGGCTGCAGAGGAGAGAGGCGAGAGAATACATGAAGACATGAAACTGATTAAAGCATGCTAATATTTAAGCTCATTCAAATAAGGACAAGGAAATCCATAATAATCAATTTGACTAAAAGAGGATGCAGTGCACCTACTGCTGTCTGAGGCTCATTTAGCACCAGTGACCACGTGTAGTGTAATATTATACAATAGAGAGAAAACGCTAATAATCAAAGGAGGCATTTGTGACAGTGGGAAGGAGGAAGAAACCTCCAGCAGAGCCTGGCTCAGACATTCATCTGGTTTCAGCTGAAATTTGGGAGTCGTTACATAATGACAAGTCTTGTGGTGAGTGCGCTCTGTGCTCTTGTGCATTTGTGCTAAAAGCCGTGAAGCCACAGAACGGAACAAAGACTAAGACTAAGTAAAAGAGGATGAACATGCCAATGTTCTGATGTATGGATAAAGAATGTAGAGCTAAAGAAAAATGTGGATATGAAAACTTTCATCCAATCAGGCCTCAGTTTTTGATATGGCTTTTGTATAACGTGCTTTGCATAGTGTGCTTAAAAGCTACATTATGTGTAGCAACACATAAAATATTGTTTCCTCCTTGTTTGTGTCATATTTGCTAAATATACATACATGTTAGTCTTATTTAAAAAAAAAAAAAAAAAAAAAAAAAAAAAAAAAAAAGAATGAGAACAGCTCAGTTTTTTTCTGATGAAATATTTTAAGTCCAGTCTGGCATCAGATATAAACACAAATGACATATGGAAACCTACCCAGCGTATCCTTGTGGTGATGGTTCGGCCAAGCCAGTCGTTAATATTGAAAATGAGGAAGCAGCACACTGGAATAAAGAAGCGCTCTGAAGAAACAAGAGTACAAAGATACATTTCTATATGACGACATAAGGCTACAAAAGAGATGCAGTGTATTTGTTGCCATCCGCTACATGGACGTTGAAGGCAGCTGTGAAGTGAGTGTTGGTCTTACCCCATTTTCCTTTGAATTTAGATTTCACATCTACGGTGATGGCAGGGAACACAGACAGAGTGACTGTGAACACAAACGTGACACAGAAAGCCATGACCCAGATCTGAAAAGAGAACACGGACACATATTTGAATGTTTCTATACAATCGACTGATTGTAAATTGTTTCAACTCAAATCAAAACAACTACTAACAAAATGAGTTTGGATAAAACCGGACTTCATCATGCCACGTGGGGGTTTTACCTTTTTAAATACCTCTTTAACCGAGGCCTTGGCTTGCCCCATTTCAACCTGCTCCAGGGACAGGACGGCCTGCTTGGTTCCGTTAGACGGCGGCTCGGCCTCCGTGTCACTGCTACCCTTGGCCGAGTTGCTGATTACTGATCCGTTAACGTGCCTGTCCCCGTCCAGCTTTCCATTTTCCACCATGCTGCTTTCTGCAAATATATATATTATATAAAGGATCACTTCCACTGTTTCACTTACACACAAAAATGTTATTGTTCAAAACCTGCTCAAAGGTAATGTTTCAAATGGGATCTGGTTGAGTGAATTATGACTAATTGGACATCTTTGGGGTTTTTAGCATTCATAAAAAAGGCAGGAGGCTGTGTGAGCCTCACAAACCCATCTTTGTCAGGCACCGTCTAATTGGATAAATAGAGGATAAACTGACTTAATGAGATAATGTTCCACTGAATTGATTTGATTCAACCAGACAGCGGGGGACAGAATTGTGAATGGCTCGCTCTAAGATTTGAAAACATTAAGTGTGGAGCGGCTTGGAAACGAATTGCATTCACTCAGGGATCTTGAAGAGCTGTTTGTGTAAGAAAGTCTACCTTTCAGCAGCTCGTCTGTGGTGTCGGCTTCATACTTGGTGCTTTTGTTCAAATAATGCTGAGCAAACTCCTGCATGAAAACAAAAAACCAACACAAAAGTCAAGCAGATGAAATATCAAAATAAAATAAAGATTACGTTTCTGGGCTTCGTAATCATGTTTATACTATAATGGATTCCCTTCAGTTTAGGGGCAAGTACTTAAAGATATAGCACATTATTAGTGTGTTACTTATCATGCGAGGAAGCACTTGTGACTCTAGATAAACCAACATGGTAGCAAAAGTCCAAAGCCACTGTGTGTAGCCACATCCATCTTTATACATTCTTTTTATTCAGACGAGACATTTTTATACTTGCATCTGCTGTCCTACATGCGCACGCATGCACACACAATCTGAAAGCATCAAAGCCTGGCTGGAGAGTTTGTATAGGTGAGGTCAGATGGATTGTGGGTAATGCAGTTATGCTGAGAGGACAGCTGACTGACCAGGCGTGGCAGCATCAGGTAGCTGAAGAGCGTGAGCAATGTCCCCGCACATGGTGTGATGAAGTAACCCAAAGCCGCCGTTTCAGGGTCCGTATCAACTGAATGACAAACACACACACAGAGCAGAGTTACTGAAGCATTCTGGGACAGAAATTAAAAAAAAAAAAAAAAAAAAAAAAAAAAAAGACCTGTTCACCAGAACCAAGTGTGCTCTGGTTTCTTAGAAAGAAGTGTGCTGTGCGGTGTGTGGCGTCATACTGATTGCTCCCATTGATTTTCAGTGCCCTTGGTTACCGAGCAACTGAGGATTAGGAGCCCACTGGTGGGTTGTGTGGATGTAAGTGACTCACTGGCTATGGCTATTAGCATGGCGATGGCAGCGAAGGTCCCAGCGAGGCCCTGGCCACTCATGAAGATGCTGCTGTAATTCTGAGGCAGCATCCCCACAAGACCGAACAGGCTGCCCTGCAGCACGGCACCAAACGCTGATGAGGGAGAAGAGGTGGGCTTTCATCACATTATCTTATCACTCAAACACATCTGTCTCCCATATAAACATAGAAGCACACCGACTTACAGTTGATGAACCAGATAGTAGCCATGGTGACCGAGAAGAAGCGGTCTTCCTCCATGGGCACTTTGACCAGCACTGTTGTGAGGATGAAGAGCAGCAGGATAAAAACAAGGCTACCTGCAATACGAATTGCCTCCGATATCCTGAAACACACACAGTTACAACACACAGGGTAAGAAATTAACCAAAAATGATCTAACAACACAAAAAAAATAGACAACAGAGCAACATTCTGGGTATACTTTTACAGAGCGCTATTGGGAAACAGACATTGTGTAAAACATAAAACAGCAAATTAGCTTTAACGCATTGTCGTCCTCTAATATGCAATAAAACCCTCATTGGTTAGAGCGACAGCATTCTGTGATCCAGACACGAGCTACTTTTCCCTTGATCTTCCTTGTGGCTATTTTCAGACATTCGCACAGCATGAAGAGAGCCACCGTTCATGTGACAAATGAAGGTATGGGATCAGAGATTTCTCACAAAACCATGGCAACAAGGCTTTCTGTAATCTGCCTTTTGGGCTAAAGACATGTTCATTAATGTGACTGCATGCAGTTCAGACTTGTGTTAGGTTAAAAGAGAAACATGTTACTAGGTCTAATAAGATGTTCACTGCCATTACTTAAGGACAGATAACTAGGTTACTGATTCAGACATAAAGCTGACATGTTCAAGCGCAGCCAGATTATCAGAAAGGAATGCATGTTTGAAAGTCTTTAACACAGTCACGGACCTCTGGTAGAGGAAGGAGTTGAGCAGGGTAAATAGCAGCAGAGGCAGCTGAGACAGCAGAGTCATCCAGTTGTTGAAGTAGTACTCTTTGCGACCCACCACGGTCCCGTTGCTCCATTCTGTCGCATTCAGTCGACCTTGGAAGTACTACACACCACAAACACAGGGCTTTTCAAAAATATAACAACAAAGCTACATCTGATGTATAAAAATACAAAATATACTATCACTGAAAACCCAGTGCATGCTTTATATTGTGTCAGATCTAGTGTTGTTCATGTGAAGTAGTGTTTTTAACCAATGAAGCAGTCATGAAGAAATTCCATGGCAGCAGCGTTCCCAGGCCCAGAATGAAGAACGTGATTCCCACCAAGTAGTATCTGTACATGGGGGAAAGGGATGGAAGTACATGAATATTATTCAAATCTTCTGTTCCCTTTTGCAACAAAACATGTTTAGATGTCACACAGAAACTGTCACTGAGAGCAAAATGAGTGGAAAGTGAAAGTTGCTGGCGTTTGTGTAACTCACCGGTCCTGAGGAGCATCTGTCCGTCGTTTCATCCTGATGTCGGAGTTTGTTCAGTCTCTACGCCCAGCAGGAGAGATAAAGGGTCACCTACATTTCCAAAGACAGGAAAGCATGTTGTTTGTGTGCTCGACAGTCTTCTGCCAAGATTTCACTCACATTTATGTCTTACAATTAAAGTCTTACTGATAGATTTCTTTCATTTACTACAGCAACATTTCTTTGTCATCACTCTTCTCTATATCCATGTCAGGGGTTAAATATATATAGTTAAACTCTGTACACTGAATTAAAAGTAGGGTTTCACTCCCACATAAGGTCAAAGTGGGCTGCATGTGGCCCATCATGTAAAATGAGTTTGGCATTCCGGGTCTGGACATAGGATAAAGTTAGTTTGACTTAACCACATCATGTGACATAAGAATGAACAGATTTACCCAGCAGCATGTAGCTTCAGCAGCTATGAATGATAGGAGTGCATACATCTAATTAAACAACCCGACTAAGTGCAATTTCAACGATTTTCAATAGAGGCGTTGTGTCAATGAAAACAGCAGCAGAAACTGGAACAAGTTCAGTCCCTCTCCAATGTGTCCACCATTAGGCATGAATTTGACTTTACGCCTTGTGTACACACACAAATTACTGCAGTACAGCCTCAGGGAGGACTGACAGGTATTGAGTTCTCACTGGAAAAGCCATTTCAGCTCACCCACAGGAGGACATGTAAGGCTGCTCCACTGTTTGTTTTCTAAACTCACTTTAAATTCAATAAACACAAAAACATGAAAATGAATATACAATATTCATCTAATTTCTGTAATAGTAATGAAAATTTACTTCACTGGCAGACATAATCATTACCACATCCCTCATGCCACTGGCAAATTAAAAGCATCAGAGCTATAAACATTGGATGGGCATATCTAAACGATAAAAAAACATAGAGACTACTTTATCTTTTAGATTATCATCCATCATGGGAGAATAATAAACAGCACCAAAGTTGATAAACCTGCTGGGATTTTCTTTTCATTTACTCTTTCCACACCACCCATTCGGCAGTGTGACACCCCATCAACAATTTACAGCTGAGAGCTATAAAAAACAACAACAGAAAAACAAAAGAAAACCCCCCAAAACAAAACCAAAACACAAACCTATGGTAAAAAAAAAATAAAAAATTTTCCCCTGAACAGAATTTATATTTATTTATTTTTAAAGATACATACAGCAAAACTGTAGCCCAAAAATGAATTGAAATTGAACTCTGGGTAAAGAACAGCAATATATACATATGTGGCCTCTGATCTGATTCTCAGTTCCCATTGGGCCCATTAGGGAAAGTGACTCTGACACCCCATGCCTAATTAAATTCCTGTTGTTAGAACAAAGTTGTGGCTTGAAGTTTGGACACCGGTGTTTCAAAATCCCTAAAAACTGACACTGCCATTTTCTCTCTTACTGCCATAAATACTGCTCAGCGTGAGATGGGTCGACTGTGATCCGACCTGCATGCCCCAGAGTCCTGGAGGTGTACAGGTCCTGCAGAGATGGGAGTCTGCAGCCAATCACCTTGTCAGGAGAGTGCACAACACGCTACAGTCTCTGTTTTTCCCTGGTGGTGGCTCCAGCGTACCACGCGGTGATGGAGGAGCGGCTGCACCAGGAGTTCAGCCTTCATCCTGTAGGCAGACTCATCTCCGTCCGAGATGAGTCCAAAAACAGTGGTGTCATCTGCAAACTTAATTAGCTTGATAGACCGGTGGTTGGAGGAGCAGCAGTTGGAGAAGAGCAGAGGAGAAAGAACACAGCCCTGAGGGGAGTTGGTGCTGATGGTCCGGGAGTCCGAGATATAGTTGAGTTAATAGGTCCTCGCTACTATGAGCGTCCTTGATTGTCTACGAATGGCTGGGTTTATACACCAGTCTACTCGCTTTGCTAGATAAGCTAAAAAATCCATGTGTGCTTCCTCCCTGGTGAGACAGTTGGTTGAACACCCTCTGCCTTCCTCCCTCAGTGACAGAGCTTTCAAAGGCCACCATTCACTAAATCAGCCTGGTCAGAAACGTTACAGTCCAACTAAACATGATTTTTTAAGCAGTCGAGCAGAACTAATTAAACTAAACTGGTAAATCATGAACAAGGCTAAAGTCATGGGGCCATAAAAAGCTGCTGGCTTCATATTTTCAAACATATTGCGAAAGACATGCAGGTAGATATGCCTAGACAAATAGATATGCCTCGGATGATCACCATACTGCGGTTCAACAATGACTAACTGGTGGCAGCTTCAAAGTTCATAAAAAACAGCTAGAAGTACAATATTATGGAATGAGATCACAATGTTCTCTGTACACTCTGTGTTGGGTGTGCCACATGTCCCATCAAGAACAGAGTGACGCAAACATGTCCAGGGATCATTTAAGGTCAAGCTTGAAGCAGACATAGAGTAATAGGGTCACATGACCTTTCCTAGCTCTACATGTCTCATCAGCAGTATCAGCTGGTTTCATTGACAAGCTACTTCTCAGCTACTGAAATCATGTTTATGCCCACTGTTGCAAAACACAAGTAGTGTCGTTAGTCGCTGATGTTACTCATTTCTTCAGATTAAAAAAATAAAATAAAAATCAATCTCTACAATGAGCAGGAAACAAAAACACTTGGTGGCTATCAAACACTCCGGTCACAGGACCGGATCAATTAAGAGACTGCAGATCTTAGACCAGGGGTCACCAACAACCTGCCTGCGGGCACCAGGTAGCCCGCAAGGACCACATGAGTAGCCCGCGGGACTGTTCTAAATATAGCTCACTATAACATGTTTATTATTAAATATTAGATCAGCGCTAGCTGGTCTCCACAGAAACAGCTGCCATAATCAGTGTCTTTACATAGATGAATATCATTAATTATTAATGATGACATATAATTAAAGTTAAATTGAGGAAATTTGTTATTTCAGAAGTGTGTGTCAAACTGGTAGCCCTTCACATTAATCAGATTAATCAGTACCCAAGAAGTAGCTCTCACTTTCAAAAAGGTTGGTGATCCCTGTCTTAGACAAACACGACACTGTCAGCGCCCAAACTTATAAGGCTATGAAAAAAAAATAACACATGTAAGGTGACAAAGTACAGAAACACTTAATAACAACAAACAGAAATAACAGGTGGACATCAATTAGTAAAACATTTGATCAAATCCCCCAAACCTAAAGAAATGTTTTAAGACATCATTTTAGGCCAAAACAGGCTTACATATAAGAGCTGACGACTCCTTTAACATTCTAGTCTGTTGCCCAGACTTTTCATTTTGGGACAAAACCTTATCAGTCTCCAGATATCCAAGTCACTCAACCCACTGTAACGAAAGCTTTCCAATATTCTCAATTTACTTAAGTAATGCATTCACATATGCTAGATTTCTTTCACTGTAAGAAATCAATAAACGCCTTAAAAACGCCTGCTTGCTAGGTATGTCAAGATGCTGGGGGACAGGAGAACCTATGAAAAAAAGTCATAAGGGAATTCTCACACACACGCGCACACACATAAACCTTCAGAGTTATACAGTACAAAGAGCTTATACTTATAAGCAACAGTTGAAGTCAAGTGCAACTAAGCTCTGTAGGTGAAGTGATTCAATGATGCATGAATCTTTTTTTTTTTAAGTCAAGAAGAGAAAAACAACAACTTTTCCTTATAAATTGTTACCCTCAGTGAAAATTCATCTAATAAATGGAACCAAACCAATCGGGCCAAATTAGGTCAAGACATTTGGGAACTACAGAGACCGTTTTATTTGTCATGAGCTGCTTCTGTTGTCTGTAATAACAAATCCTACGTCTAGACAATCTGACAACCTCAAACAGCATAAAGTTCATCTGTCAAGTCTCAGCTTGTACTTACGTAAGTATAATCAACGTACGGCTGAACTGTACCCCTTCTGACACACACCTCCCAAAATGTAAGAGTTTAAAAGCAATTGGACGCATAGTTATGAAAAGGACTGATGTGTCCGTCTGATAAATTGGAGCGACCAACATGAGCACATGCTTCTCTTCTTCTCTGGTGATGCTCTCCTGGACCTCGTCCTTGTTGAATCACAGTAGAATGTAAATCATTTGGACTAAGATCAGATCTCTCAGACAGATTAACATATTTCACCTTCTCATCCTCAAACATTACTTTCATGCTAGGTGACCAATTGTGTGGCCTTTTAGGGTATACTTTAAAATATGACTTTGTAAAAGGCCCCTAACAGTAAACTTAATATGAGGAAACAACAAAGACATAAAGGGAAAACCTAAGGATACCAATAATCCCAAACTAACAGTAACTGCAACTAAGAGTACTAACAAATCCCAAAAAGATGATACTACAAACTTAATAATCAAACAAACAGAAAATGTTCAATTATAAAAACAAACCTGAACTGAAACGTTCAAAATGTCTCAAAAATCAGGGTGTCAGACCAGGATCATGACATATCCAACAAGTCACACTTTATTAAGTGCTGACATAAGCGAGCTCAAAGTAGAGACGTGCTATTTTTATGTACCCATTATTTTATGTTATATTCAATCTAATGTGCTGAAACACAAAGCCTGAAGGTCAAATATATTTACACACACACACACTACTACTACTACTATCGGGTACATGTAAAACGTACATGGCTTCCGTAGTGTAATCTGACCATGTGTCCACATGGCAGCAGCCATTACCACAAAAGCACAAGTATGTGTCCTTGTCAGACTAAATTAAATACTACCTGGTTAAGTTCGGTTATTACTCGGTAACGTAGGTTCAACCACGTTTACTCAAGGACATTTAGTCAAAGTTCATTTCGCTGCAGAGTGAAAAACTAATGTATTTCTTCATTGTCTCGGTCAGTCGTTACTACATTATTCAAAGAGTTAAACTCCCGTAAACCATGATCTTTACAGGACGAGGGGCTTCACTTCTAATCCCAACAGATATGAAAATACACCTGCTCGGTTTACCAGAAACACCAAACGAATAATAATATGTTAAGCTTGAGAAAGATTTGTATTGTGTTAAACACTGCGCTTTGTCTCGACAGTGATGCATCAGTTTATACTCAGTAGACGCACGTTTCAAGGTCTACAAGAGACAAGAGGAAACGACACCGCCGTAAGCTAACAGAGTGCCAGCTAACGTGATGTACGAAACAGACTCACAGAAAAAGCACTGATGCTGCCGTCACGCTGTTAACATAATGTGCCTGCTGTTCGTGGAAAAGTTCCGCAAGGCAGAGGGTCCAAGCAAATATCTTCGCTGTACATTCACATGGCGGGAAATGTAGAAATGGCTACGGTTCATAAACGTCTGAGTGACATGATGCATTTTATAGCTAGCACAATAACCGGCACAACCTAAAAAAAAAACAAAACCCACTTCCGGTGGGCTCTGCGGCGTGCTTCAGCACGCATCCTTCGACACGCTGAATTAATAAAATTAATAAAATAAAGATGCTCAATTATTAGTGCTGCTCGGATTTTTCAATGTAGAGGGTTTTTGTTTGTTTTACATAATAACTGCTTTATGCCAATTAACAATTAGCATAAAGCAGTTGACACAACTTTAAAACAAAGCTCAATTTAGGGCTTTGCAAACAGTAATATCCCTACGGAAGCCGAGAACTACGGAAGCCGAGAGCGGCCGTATCCGTTAATATTTTTCTCTCGTTATCTCGAGAAAACGGATTCGTTTTCTCGTGATAACGACTTATTTATCTCGTTATCTCGAGAAAACGGATTCGTTTTCTCGTGATAACGAGTTATTTATCCCGTTATCTCGAGAAAACGGTGATCCGGTTTTCTCGTTATAACGAGATAAATAAGTCGTTATCACGAGAAAACGAATCATGTTATGTTATAACGAGATGATTAAAACGTTGTTCTCGGGACAAACGTTTGTCAATTAATTGTTGAAAATGGCACATGAAGGAGCGTTGATCACTGATCAACTCATCAGATGATATTTCAGTCGAGGTCTAA
>VURO01024483.1:0-10358 GCA_015108175.1 Pelvicachromis taeniatus | reverse complement strand
GGATCAGACGTCCTGGTCGCTTTGCAGAAAAACAGGCCCAAAGCATGATGTTTCCACCCCCATGCTTCACAGTAGGTACGGTGTTCTTTGGATGCAACTCAGCATTCTTTGTCCTCCAAACACGACAAGTAGAGTTTTTACCAAAAAGTTGTATTTTGGTTTCATCTGACATTCTCCCAATCCTCTTCTGGATCATCCAAATGCTCTCTAGCAAACTTCAGACGGGCCTGGACATGGACTGGCTTAAGCAGGAGGACACGTCTGGCACTGCAGGATTTGTGTCCCTGGCGGCTTAGCGTGTTACTGATGGTAGCCTTTGTTACTTTGGTCCCAGCTCTCTGCAGGTCATTCACTAGATCCCCCCTAGATCCCCCACTCTGTCTGGGATTTTTGCTCACCGTTCTTGTGATCATTTTGACCCCACAGGGTGAGATCCTGCGTGGAGCCCCAGATCGAGGGAGATTATCAGTGGTCTTGTATGTTTTCCATTTTCTAATAATTGCTCCCACAGATGATTTCTTCACACCAAGCTACTTTACCTATTGCAGATTCAGTCTTCCCAGCCTGGTGCAGGTCTACAATTTTGTTTCTGCTGTCCTTTGACAGCTCTTTGGTCTTGGCCATAGTGGAGTTTGGAGTGTGACTGTTTGAGGCATATGTATATATGCATATACGGTATACATATAAATAAATAAAAGTTCTGCAGCACATTTTTTAGTAAACAATAGTTGAACTATAGTTGCAATTTGACTATTTTAACTTTTCCAGATTGTATCAAACAATCAGGTGGAAAATCAGGTACAGTACTGTAAAAAAGTATTTGCCCTCTTTCTGATTTCTTCCACCCTTGTTAAATCACAAGTTAAATGTAGTTAACAAGAGTTTTTGGAAATCTGACCGGTCACCTTTAGACTCTTCATAGCTGCCTTGACTTCCTCCTTACTTGCACTTCCTAAATCACTGTCTTTATTTAATCTGTTTTCTCTCATTTGCAACACACTCTTCACTTGTATTCATATTTCCATTTCTATCCAGAACCACCATAACCTGCTGCAAATCCTTTCCAGCTCAACCTCTGTTTAGCCAGTTGATAGCCAGTCCTTTTCCTACACGAAACCTGTGTGTGTGGAAGAAGCCTGAGAGGACTGTCCTTAGAGTTTCACCTGAGGAAGTTTGAAATCATTTTGTAAATTTGGTTGCATTGAAAATATTTTGTTTTTGGCAGATAACATTAATAACATACCTCCATTTGCAAGACTCTCACAGGTGCCACACACGGTGTCGGAATAGGCGGAGCCAGTGAGGAGTACGCTCTGCCCACTAGCACACCCCTGATGTTTTACACACAAATCCACCACAGAAGATGAACTGGAAAAATATCCCTCTGCACACTTTTTACAAACAGTGTTTGTGTGCTGTGTACCTAAGAGAGGACAACAGAGGACTTCAGGTCACTTCCATTCAGTGGACATGTGGTCACCTTAGTTGCTGGAAGTTTAAAATTGGGTTTAGACATACTGATGTTTTGGATAAACAGAAGAAACTGGATGGCTGGTTTAGTAGTTCATATTTAACCAATGTGTAGTGTACCTTTGGCTTGAACCTCGTATCCTGGGTCACACTCTGAATGCCTGATACAGAAGTCATCAGCCAAGTAAAAGCCTTCTTTGCATCGACAGATCCTGTTGGTTTTTGGGGAGCACTCGGTTTCCACCTCCTGGTTAGCTGTGCAAAGGTTGCTGCAGTACAGACATCTGGGCAGGTAGTTCCACAGCTCGGTGAAGTGGCCACTTTTGCACGGCAGACACTTTGTGGTGGTGGTGGCAGTGCAGTGAGCAGACATGAACGTGCCTGGTGGACACTTGGGACATTTGAGGATTTCTCCAGTTAACGGGTCTGGGTGGTCAAAGGTGGGAACAGGATCCACCACTGAGGCACCACAGAGTGAGCTAGAGAGCAGGAAGAGGACTGGCACGACAAGCTGTAGAGAGGAATGACACCTGATGATAAGTGCTGAAAATACCCCAGAACATGTGATTTACTATGCCTGTGAGTTATAGCTCTCTCATCCTGTAGCTCTAAAATTTCACCTAAAGTAGTGGAAATAGTTACTAGGTTAAATTTCACATCTCAAAACCGCAAGTCAAATACAGTAACGCAGGAAAATACATCAAAAATATAGAAGCATTTCTGTTTGTTTGTTTTTACTCGTCTCTCATTAACTGCATTTTGTTTCTAACCACTAACTCTAAGAGTAAAAGTTACCTCTTGTCTGATCTAACCTGATATTTAGCTTCTACACTGACTTTTCAGGGGCCAGAACGAATCTAACAAGAGGAAAACCTCTTTAACCTCAGTGAAGCATCTAATCAATAAACCATCTGTACACTGTAAGCACAACAGACTGCACTGTGGCAAACATCCTCTACAAATCACTGATTACAGCGATTAAAGTATTTAACTATTGTGCGTTACATAAAAAAAGTAATTCAACATAAATACATATCTCATGCATACTCTGTGAAATCTACATAAACAAGTTTTACAATGTTTGAAACCTGAACCTATCACGTGTTATTATTTTAAGCTCAGACTGTGTGTAGTTATGTCAAATACTCACCATGTTCATGATGTGATGTCTGTCAAAGAGGATTTGACAGCAGTCTGCTTTTATAGGAGCCCTTCTCGCGTGGGTGTTTGTGGTTTCAACCTAATCAGCTGTAAATTCAACTTAAAAGGTCAAACTTCTTCAAACCTCTGTGTAGTAAAGCGAGGTTGTTGGGGGGAAAAAAACAGTCAGAAAGTGGAAGTAGTATTTGGAGGAATGTGTGGTTTCGCAACCGGCAGCAGGTCAAACTATCTTTTTATGCATCCAGTGTTGTGACAGAGTTGTTTGGTTCCTCTTTATCTGATAGAAATAATTGACATTTCCACTTCACAAAGCAAGTTTCTCATTCAACCTAATTTTCAGATTTCACCAACATGCACTTTGGTTGCTGGGAGGCCACTGATATGAGATGACATGAGTAGAGAACATATTTACGTTTTCCTCTGCAGTTAACTCTTAAAAGACTTAAAATCTTCTGTAAAGTGTAAGGACAAACATATGTATGTGTGTGTTTTCATTTTGCATGATTACTCTGTAATGTCATTGAATACACAATGGAATGTGTGATATTGCCTTCAAATGTTCAACGCTTGAACAGCTTTAAAAGCTCAGTTGTTTCTTTAGTACATGGGAATTTGATTAATATAATTTACAGCGTAATAAAGAAATCTACGATGTTACAGTAATTTTATCACACATGAGTCACAGAGTTTTGAGAAATATCTGTCGTTGCACAACTTGAAAAACTCCAAAACTTTCAGGGAAACGTGTCTGTACTGTCATTTGCATATGATGTGCGGGTTAATACTCAAAAAGCAAAGTTCAAATTGTTGATCTTTTTTCTTTCTATCACCTGCTTCTTGAAAGAGGCAAAATCATACGTCACTATTTCACTGAGTCCCCCTTTTAATTTGCAGAATATGTCAGTGAGTCACTGAATGGGGTGTACAGTCTGATGAATTAACGAAACGTACTGGTCAGTGAGTCAAACCAGGATCTTCATTTCTCTCTTCCTGTTTCCACAGAATATGAGCTTGACTCAACTGTGGTGGGGTGTGTTTCACTAGTTTTTACTGTACTTGTTCATTATTTTTAATTGGTTTATTTCATAATTTGTGAATTTGAGTTATTCAAATGACCCCTCATGACCCCATAATGGTCATGAGCTTGATGGCGGCCATCAGCTGCCTTCATAATATTATTCCTTTTTTATTTATTAAGAGGTGAAGGAGTGCGTGAGAACAAAATGAAAGAAACGTAAGGTAAAAGTAAGGAGCAGGCTCACGTGGTAATAAATGACCTCCCAGAAGGCATCATGTGCACGCTGAAGAATCCTGAGAGGAACGTCACGGAAGGCTCACCTGAGAAAGTTCCATATAAAAAAACACAACTCCATTTATTAGACTCTCTCAGTTGACACACATGTAGAGCAGGTAGTTCCACAGGTAGTGGGCACTTCTGCATGGCTCGCACCATCTGTACACAGTGATGATGCAGTGAGTGACCCTTGGAGCTGTATAGATGGGATCAGAATCCTCCACCCTGATGCAGGAGATCTCACCAGAGACCAGGAACGCCACTAGTACAGAAAGCTGTGGAGAAAACCAGTACCTGCTGATAAGTGTAGCTCACATTCTACAGTTGTAATCTAGTCTAACTGTACTTATAGGCAATTAATGATCACATTCTGTAGCAGTAATACGTCACATAGAGTAGACAGTGTTTTTTTCCTTCTTCTCATAATGATCATCGTCTTGCATTGATGGCGATCCTGCTGAGGTCTCTACCCTGTCTGACTCAGAAAGGCTTGAATTCTGAATTTTAAATAGGGCAGGAATTTTCAATGGGAATAACCGGAAATACCATCTAGGATATGAAAATCAGCAGCAGGAGGAAGGACAAAGTCTCTCCTCCCTACATGAGCCTCCCGAATCTCCAACATTTAAAGTGCTGATAGTTTAGGGACAAGCTGGTTTGGTGTGACTAACTCCTATAAGCTTCTCCCATAAGCTCCTAACGACCAATGATCCATTAATGCAGTGTTTCTTGTCTCCCGTGTGATGCTGTAAAACAAATGAAACTTGAGTTGTTCATGCAATCCTTAAGTGTGTTGTTTATTTTGGGATGGGCTGATAAGGAGTTTGAGGAAAAAGGGTCCAAAACAATCCTTTAGAATGGTTCCCTTAGCTTTCAGCACCAACTAACAGGCATGATGAGTCTATCATGTGCACCTCCACCAAGATATTCAAGGATCCTCTCAGCACACTTTACAGCCAGCAGTAAAATGTCCCAATTACTGCTTTGTCGGTGCAGGAAATGCATTGTGCCCACAAGTACAACCTACATGTATCAACTATTATTACTATTTCTTAGGCTTTTAAATTCTTTCTGACTGTAACTGACTTTGTATTGCAGGATTTATGGTCCTAATTTTATTCATTAAGTTATTGTTGCAAACATACCAGAATTGACAGTTTAAAAATGCTGTGTAATCTCAAAATACAAACAATATCTTATATAAATGTTTTGATTTTCATGTCTATTTTCAGCTCTTCCAATATGACTTTTTCATTTGGGTCGTTTGAGTAGCGCTTATTGTGGGTCCTTATTAGGTGTTATGTGTCGTGCTGGCTTTGCGGAATTTACACGAGGTACATGAGTTTTAGAAGATTGTGTAGGTGTGATGACTCAAAATCAGGTCAAACTTCCGGTCACATGCTGAAAACTGGCACTCAATCATGTGAAAATATGGGTTTCAAAACCAGGTAATCTAAAATGTGTCACATCCTCTGTGAGTAATTCAGATCCTAAAAGAGTCACAATCTCTTCATCTCTATAACATTTACGTCCTCACCGCTACAGAAAATCATACTGCCTGTCAGATATACAAGATTTTTATGGATCAAAGTGTAATTATAGTAGACAATACATGCACCCTGACCCTTTCACTTTCAGACTGATCGAATGTAAGTGCTCACATCAAAGTGGCTCTGTCAGGAAACTCACTTTACACCTTGATCACTAAACTGGGGCAGACCAAATTCTTCTTAGTCAAGAGATCAGAAGTACAGATTGTTTGTTCCAGTCAGCTGTTCAGTCCATCTCAGGAAAGGCACCTCTTAGAGGGTTTTAAAACTAAAAGCAGTCAATATAGTTTTTACCAGGAAAATTTTCTTTCAGACACATTTACCATGAAAGTTATAGGTAGTGTCATTTACAAGGCTTTTGAAGCTAATATATACGAGCTCACACATTTAACACTGCCGTGAAATCACGAGACTAAAATCAAGTGTCTGTTCATGGCATATTTATAATGAAACGATGCATCTTTACACACTGAATTTAGTCAGATCATTTGTCATCAATGTTCACAACTTTAACAAGCTTAAAAAAGGACCAGTCAGTCACATATACAACAAAGATCATACACTTATAGTGAAAACGTGATACAACAAAATATAAAACAAAGATCACTTCATTAACTTGCAGCATTTGGAATCCAGTTTTTCTAAGTAATAAACATAAGCCTTTACATGTTCAGAAAGTAAAAATTACTTTTTTAAATAGAAAACAATTGCACTCCTTTGTACATTCATATAAGTGACAACTACAAAATAATAACGATGAGCTTTACTTGTCAGCAGTCCCGAAAAAACACACCAACAAATGAGAAAAAATATTTCATTATGAAACCAAATCCTTCCTCTCAAACAGCGAGAAAGCAACAATAACAACATCTGCTGGACCATCTTCTATAAAATAGTATTAATATTTACATCTTAAATAATAATTGTTTTCTTTTCACAGACTCCGGTCATGAAGTTTTAAAAATCTTTTTTTTTTTTTTTCAATAACGTTTGGTTTACATCTGTATTCCATACACGGATGTGTGAACACCTCTTTTTTGTGTCAGATTCTTCCTTGTGGACGGTTACCGTGGACTGAGGGTGAAGTTATTAGTGCCTCTTTTTAGGTTAGAAAAAAATCAGAGCAGGAAAGACGAATTTATTTTTCCATCTTTCCTGCCTGTTAAAGTTCTAGGCAGTATATGCATAGCTTTGATATTATAAAAATCTGACACTATTATGTGACCCTTGTCTGTTACTGTTTCACATAAAAATGCACCTCCCTGCTCATTGTGTATCTTTTTAGTGTTCACTTTTTGTCAATGAAATAGTGTTTAATTATGCTTTAGGTTGTATCTGTTTCTATTCGTACCTGTCGTCTGCTTATTCATTTAATGGCTTATGGGCTTTAAAACATGATCCATCCTGAAGCATACTGACAAACATCTTCTGAAACATCTTTTGTGCCGAGGTGGTTCCAATGATCCGGCTGATCTTCTTCAAGCCTTTGAGCAGATAACGGGGTGCCTGTTGGTTGCGCAGGACCTTCAGACTGTGAGACAGAGCATTTGGTAGGTCCAGGTTGTGGTTTGCTTTTTTCCAGAGGTGAAGAAGCTGCAGAATGTACTGCCTGGGGAGGCAAGAGGAGACCACGGCCCGGATATCCACCTCCTTAACTTTCACACCCGGCAAGCTGTTCGTTACCTTCATGAGGTCGTCGAGCGTCAGGTTTTTTAGACTGCTGCAGCGGGAGACCTTCCTCTCACAGTGGTTCACACCTTCAGATAAAGTATGTTAACATTAGTACACCAATGCAAAAAGTAAAATAGCACTCAGATATACTAAGCAGGACAAAATAGCAAGTGAGCACAACCCTCAGATGGTGCTCATACTGATTCATTTAAATAGTCTCCTCTCTGTATTTTGCACCTTGAGAAAGACAAACACAGCAACTGGGTCAGTCTCTAAAATCTTGGAGTTCCCATGTCGTACATGCAATCTTGTTACTGTCGTCACTTTGAAATACACACAGTCTCTTTTCTTTTGTTTCCACGTGAAAACCAGGTTTGCCCTGGTGCAGCATGTTAGTAAATCTGGCTCCAAATTTGTTTCCCTCATTTTATACCTTGTATGAAGCCATACAGCTTGTCCTGGTCTTTGTTCTGTTCTCTCCACAGTCGCAGAAGGTGGAGAACCTGCTGCTGGGGAGAGCAGGTCTTCTTCAGCCTCTCCAGGCTCTTGCGATCCACCCTCTTCCCAGGAAGACTGTCCAACAGTCGTTCCAGGGGCACTGAGGAAAGTCGCAGCGAGGCTAGCGACTGGAAAACCGCTTCCTCACAAAGAGTCACATCTGGAAGTACAAGGAAAGTTGGCTTGAAAACACACAAACGCACAAACGTTCTGAATGGTGATGCTTGACATCCATCAGATTAAACCAGAAGGAATTAACATATTTTGCCTCTTACAAATGACCAAATGTTCACAAGTAATAAAACAACTTTAGTAAATTCCAAACCATTGGCCTTATGTATTCCAGTATGGCAAATGGGTTGGTGGAGTGACCCCAGCCCAAAACGACTGTTTGTCTAACATGGCCCAGGTTTTAGTACAATGCTTGACATCTTAGCGCAAACATTTTGGTCTTTTTGGTTGTAGATCTTTTATTTTTCTCCCTTTTTTAACGCCAACTGCAAACTAAACTTAGAAGTTCCCAACTAAGTCACAGTTGCACGTTTGTAAAGAGATTCCACGACAGTTTGCGGTGGCACATTACCTCATATTTGCACACTTTAAATAGACATGTCTGTGTAACTGACATTACACACTATGTTTACTGACGTAACAGTTTCACTATGTTTTGCTTATTCATCTGTGTCACTGCAACTCTTCAACCATAAAATCAACAGCAAAGACTCCATAGTCTCCACTTTAATAATCTCACTCTGAAAGTGAATAAGAATGACAGGGACTCTGGGATAACAGCATGAAGTAAATTTCTTTTTTCTTTTTTTTCCTAATTGAAAGCGGTTTAAAATTAGATATAACGGATCTCAACACATCTTATGCCATTGGTTTACTTCTGCATATTTTTTGTGTTTGTTTGCATGTGTTTAGAGTGTTGCCTTGTAATGTGACCACAGGAGAACCACAGATGTCTTTTCTTTCTGTTACTCATTGGCATTAGTCCTACAAGCCAAGCCAAACTGTAGCCAACTCTATTGCTCTATATTTTTTAAGGCAGCCACACTCTCCTGATCCTTCTTTATAAGACGAACATATTTCTTCCTGTTTTTGCTGAGGGCACTCCCGACCGGACGCACTTTATATGATGTGCAATTTCACATCCTCTTTATTAAAGATGATGCAAAATTACACCAAATTTCAGGTTTCATGTTGCCCATTTCAGTAATCTATGAGTGATGTAATTGCGGCTTGCTCCACAACTGACAGTGACTTCCTGGTGGCTTCACACCGACTTTGGGAATCCCAACTGCTTTCAGTGTTGCATTTTTTTTTGCTCAAAAACACTGCTAAGCTGTTCCAGGATTTGAAGCAGGCACTCTGCGGTGGTGTAGTTACCAGGAAGGCAATTTGTGAATGAATGTTTGAGGAGAGCATCACCCTCCCAGAGGGACCACAGCTTTGTGTGTTTTCGTCTAAGTGTGGCACATGAGTGCGCAAGGGTCTGTACATCTGCATGTGTGTGTTCTCCAGTGTCTGTGGTTTCTCACGGTCTGGGAATTTAGTGTCATACTTGCGGCTTCTCATCTCAAAGTATCCTTCAGCATCTGTCACAGTCAATGTCTGAGTAACAAAGAGCAACCAGCGTGCCTTGCATCTCTTTTCGTGTTTGACTCAGTTTCCTCTGTTATTGTGTTTGGGGATGTGACAGTTAAAGGGGGTAATTGATCCATCATGGGTCTTTTTGACAACAATGCCATAAACATCCAGCGTTCAACCCTTTGCTTTTCGCTGCTGTGTTGGTTTTAAGGCACGCAAGAATTTGCAAACGATTGGAATCTGGAAAGCAAACCTGACCGAGGAAATCCCCTGCCTTTAGGAGTGAAAATGACCACATGTTTGAAATAATTCACTTCAAGTTGATTTTTAAGTTGTTGACAGCTGAGGTTAATTCAACAACACTGGTGCGGGTCTGCGTATGTGTGTGTTTATGTGTGTGTGTTGGATAAACAATGTGCTAATGATCAACCCTGATTCCAGGATTAGTCCTAAAACGTTCCACATGATTTTTTTCTGCAGCGCCATGCCGAACATGACAGCGCGTATGTTCTCACCAGTCTGGCACAAAGGTTGATGGTGAGAGCACTCCAGCGTTGCCTTCTTGTCCGGAGTGCCACACTTGCTGTCTGTAGTGGACGTGCCCCATATCAGTGTCTTGAGGCCCAATTCTGAGCAGTTTGTGTGAGGTTGGCATGGCTTGGTGGAGGAGCCACCCGGGGAGAAATGACCATCAGGGCAAAGTTCACACACTGTGTCACTCACTGGCGTACCTGGAAGAGAGATACAGGGAGAAGTTTTGCAAATGAAAACTGATAGAAGTGACACTTCTGAGCATGTGAGAAAGCACCTAACCGCAGATTTTTTTTTTCTCATCTACGGCTTCATCTGAAACTCAGCCATTTTCATCATTTAGCGCACAAAAGAAGCAGATGCGATTCTAAGAACCGCAGAGACATGTGAAAGCTCATCATAATGAGAGCGTGTTTCAGAGAATGACTCATATCAGTCTTAGTCACGACATCGCCTTCATTCTGTATCTTACATGCTCTTACTATGATGTCATGTGATTTAGCTGCAATGTGATTTGTCAGCTGATTTTTTTTTTGCAGCCAAATGTTTTGAGAAGTTTATTTTACAGTTGATTTACTATAATATGTTGTGAT
>VURO01024474.1:0-12793 GCA_015108175.1 Pelvicachromis taeniatus | reverse complement strand
TGTCACGGTCGCAATGCTGCTCAGGAAAAAAAAAACAAAAACAAAACTTTAAACACACGCTGACCTGCTTTAATCTGTGCAGAGAATTAAGGTTGGACCGAGAAATTAGGCTGAACATTATGAGAGTGGACCACTTTTAATGCTTCATCGCCTGGTGAGCACAGCTTTGTATTTAGTGTCAGAAATATGTATAAAAGATTGGGAGCAGGTCCTGCGCGGCAGCGGGGCAGCACTCGGTGAAATGTGGCGGATGGCGGGGATCAGAGGCGTCGCACAGCAACTCTCGATTTATTAGGTTAAAAGTGTTCCATCGCTGCAGACAAGGAGCTATTCATATATTGAATGACTAGGCTGGATCAGCTGTCTGACCTGCTTCTGTCAGTTTAATGGGTACGATGTTCATTACTGCTCTGTTTCACCGAGAGCCGCAGAGCGCCGCTCCTCAGTCCCAGTGTGTCCTCGTTTCTCAGAGCCAGTTACAGGTTAACTCCCACTGAGATATAATTACACAGTCACGCTTTTAATTAAACATTTAACAGAACGTTCTCATATTTTACAGTTAATTCCTATCAAATTCGTCACAATCCCTCCCATATAAAAGCCCGGCTATAATGATATAGACTGTCATCAGTCAGAGGTGAAGAAATGCGAACAGAGTTCTTTAGTGAAAACTATCACAGCAATCAAAGGCACCCGCACACCAGCTCCGAGGGTTACAGTCGCAGCCTCTTGATGTCCTCGCTTCGGAAGTCGATGCGCAGCGCCAGGACCTGACGCACCTCTGCTGGCGTCAGCCGCCACGTCAGGGGACCTGAATTACTGCCCCAGTAATCCAAGATCTCAGTTACCTGCAGAAGAAATTGGTAAAGTAAAAGTAACTTTAGTTATTTCTGGTACTTTTAGAGAGTTTTCTCCAGCTCACAACAGTGTGACAGAAAGTACGAGTGTGGCAACCACACAAGCCCGTGTTCTTGTCATTTCTAAACATGCTATGAGACAAAAAAAAAAGCATAATTCGTGAGTAGAAGAAATCCTGGTTAACAAAGTGATATGGATTGGGGATTTCTTTGGGGGAAGTGATGCCAAAAATTGACTTATACAAGGGGAAAAAACCTGCATTTAAGCCAGCAGGCCACATTTCATTGCTGTATGAGGTAAGCTAAAACCATGTTAATGAAAGCAACTCGTAGCTAAAGGTGTCCTGCCCTGGGTGTACCCCACCTCTTACCCTAGGACAGCTGGGATAGGCTCTAGCCCCCCCTGCGACCCTAAATTGGATAAGCGGAAGAGAATGGATGGTTAGCAGCTAAAGCTGTCACCTAGATATTTCCCAATAGCAAAAACATTACTAGTTACAATCCATCACTGGTCCCCATCCCCATAAACGGCGTGTGTGTGTGCCTACAATAGTCTAAATTACCCGCTCAAGGTTGAGGATGGTGGCCATCTGTGTGAGGCGAGCGAACTTGTCTCTGATGGTCCAGGTTGTCACGGTGGTGAGGTACGCCACGAGAGACCGGAGCTCTTTATCAAACTGCAGCCCCCCGAGCTACAACAGAAAAGTCAAAAATAACATCTGTGGGTGCGTTTTACGTACACGGCAATATTCTTTTCAGGTCTATATGTTCGACATTGTGTCATAATTTATTTAGAGGTTTCCTGTAAAAACACGCTGCCCAAAAATAGGAAGAAGCTGCCGTGCCAGAAGGAAGCACCCTCTGCTACAGGCCTTTCTAAACTCATTAATAAATTATTGGAGGCCTTTCTTCACGGGAGTGTCAGTGACGTGACGCACAAGCAGCTCGCTGCCACCCAGTGGCCGAGCTCAGCTCCTCACCCTGCTGAACGAGCATTTGAGGACCGTCTTCTCCATTTCAATAGCTATCAGACTGGTCATCAGGCTGGTCAGCGTGTCGTAGATGACCGGAGACAGGGCCGTCTGGCGGGGAGTTGAGATCAGAAGACGAGAAGAGAAGGTTACTAAACAATGAGGAAGAGTATCTTTAGCCGGTAAACACAAGGTCAATTTTTAAAAGACACCTTAAACTCGGTCATCAGCTGCTCCAAGTTGACGATGAGCTGCTGCACCCAGGGGTCATTAGCTTCATAGTCATTAAACTCCTCCTGTGAGGGATGCAGACAGTTGCAGCAACACGTTCTGTGACCTCTGATTTATTCGTGTGCAGAAAGGTGAGAGCGTTACCTCCTCTATGTTATGTGAGATGGACAGGAAGCTACTGATCCAGGGTTTGACCTGAGGCTTTATGGCTGTTGTGTTTAGCTCTGTCAGACCCTCCTGTGAAAGAAAATCAAAGACAAAAAAAACAAAACATGATTTTTTTTCTCAGTTCTTTCCATTTACTCTTTATTGTGGGGTTGTCATGTTTTCACGGGATACTGGGATACCCCAGGAGCATGCAGTCTCTTATTTTAGTAACTGACTGGGTGCTCGATGCGGTTCCAGTCTCTGACTTCTTCAGTGCCAACACGAAGCAAAAACTTGTTTCTGGGATGCATTTTCTGGAATCATAAGCCCAGCGTGGAGCAGGTGCGATCAGCTTTGCTGGAGCCGGATGTCAGGCAGCCACGCCCGGAGCATCCCCGGGGTTACACAACAACGACACGCTCCTCCTCGAAAACAGGGGTTTTATTAAAAGATCTCATTAAAGCTGCGCTTCTTGCTCTCCTGTGACTTGTTAAATAAATAAGAGCTCTCCCTCCACGGCGCTCTCTGGTCTAACAACAGTTCTCCATCCTGAGGCTCCCACTCCAATTAAGAAAATACACAAGTCTGTGCAGAAAAGCATGGGGTGTGTGTGTATGTGTGTGTGTCCAACCTGTAACAGATCTTTGAACTTTGTGGACGTGCTGACGAGGTCGGACAAACAGCTCTCAATCTTGGCTTGCTCTCCAGAGCCGACCCCCTGACTGAACAACTTTGAGCAGTCGTTCTGACGGGAAAGAAAATTGAATTTTTTAATTTATGTGGAGAAAAATAAAAATAACACAATGAAAAGGAGAAAGCAAGAGCTGTGGCACAAACTCACCTCCAGGTTCCTCTTTAAAGTAGTGATGTTCTCACTGCACACCTCGACGTTATTCAGAGTCACCTGAGTGGGGCACGAGTGTGAATGAAGGATTCTTACAGCCAGCGTGACTCAGTCCTGCTTTAAAAGCTATAATCTTCTGGAGATGAGGTATTTTGACATCTCCTGTCTCAGTTGGTATTTATAAGCCTTTAAGTGTTTCTTAATTTCAATTTATAATGATATTAAAAAGGTTTCTGAAGTAGCTCTTGCTTCAACAAATAGCCATTTAAAAAATTAAAGCGCTACTTACTTAGCTCATTCATTTGATTCCTCATTTAAATTCCTGCCGAGCTCTTTTTTAAAAGGCTTACACAGCAGATGTGAGTGATTCATTTTTCTTACGGTCCGGCCAACTTTCTAAGATTTCTAAGAAACTGCCCTACAAGAGAGCCAGTATTTCTGTGTCGAGAGGTCTCACCAGGAACGCAGCCTTGGCGTCTTCGGTGCTCTCGATGCCCAGCGTGTTGAACTTGCCCTGCTGTAAGCTGCTCTGCATCAGACTGACCGCGCTGCTGACACCACGCTGGATGTCCTGCAGTGTCGTAGCCGGGAAGCCCTGCTGCAGCTTGTTATACAACACCTCCCTGACGGGTGAGAAAGGGGCACGTGTCAATGTATTAAATGTGTTAAACCAAACAAAACAAAGATTTTAAAAGAGGTAGAAAATGAGCGAGCGAGCACCTGAAGTCAGACTCCAGCACAGAGTTGGCGTGGTTGATCATCGCACAGAGGCAGTCGATGCTGGAACTCGATAAAGCTCTGCTGATGCACTTTTTCACAATGTAGAAACAGTCGTCCACCATGCTGCTGGTCAGCTGTCCCTTTTCATATGTGTCCATAGCAACAGCCTGGGGGAGGAGAGGAGTAAATAATATGGTAAGGATTAAATCAGGAGCTTTGAGAAACGTGAAGTTACTCTATTCTACAGTAACAAAGTAAAACAGAAAAATAAAGAGACAGAAAAGTTACTTTTTTTTTTCACCGTCTAATATGCAAACTGTTTTTGTTTACAATGTGTGCACAGATTTATGCACAATGTGTGCATAAGTAATAAAAATAGCAGATTTTCTGGGAATTAACTGTATAATTACAGGACAGTCTGGGAAATGATTTACCTGAATTTTCTGTAATTTTACACATTTATTTCTTATAAATTTAGGCCCAAAGAGTGGTGCTGATTTCTTTCATTTATTCAAACGAATTTTTTAATGGGTGGCAGACCCAGGACACGCTGGAGAGATTATATCTCTCGGCTGGCCTGGGAACGCCTTGGTATTCCCCCGGATGAGCTGGAGGAGGTGGCTGGGGAGAGGGAGGTCTGGGCTTCTCTGCTTGGGCTGCTGCCCCTGCGACCCAGCCCCGGATAAGCGGCAGAAGATGGATGGATGGATTTTTTAATGTAGAAAAATTAAGATGTAAAGATAAAACGGCACCTTTTCTAATATAATATTTCTTATATTTTTTTCCTCATATTGAGATATCTCAGGAATTTAATGTGTACTTTTTTATAGTGTACACATTTTTGTAGTGACATAAAGGGTATTTTTACTTGTCCGGCCCATCTAAGATCAAAGTGTATGTTGCCTCCGATGTAAAATGAGTTTGACATGAGTAACTTGACTTTATTATACAGTAGCACAAGCTTTCACAAGGTACTGCTGTCGGAACACAGATTGAAAAAAGTTTGATCATGTGCACCGTTACGTTACCGTTACTCTTCCACAAGTTTGGGCTACAGAGAAACTTTAAACTGTTCCAGAAACATGAAAAATATTTAGAAGTCCAGGTGTCCTGTTTGATACTTGGGTGTTAAAGAGTGTAAAGTGTTTGGACACATGTTTGGAGTATATTCAGATCTGGTCTACAAATATTACATTTGGTTTTTTAAAAAGGTCACTATAGCTGTTTCATTGCCAGACCTGCTAGTCATCAAACACATGTAAAATTACTGTCACATTCAGGACACGACTGAATGGGAATCAGTCTGTCTGTCTATTTATAATGAGCATATGCTGAAATGTCCCCATTTCTCTATGTAAGGCACAAAGCTGCTGCAGGGCTGGCGTGGACAACCAGCAGGATGAATGTGGAGTGAAACTGCATTAAATTAATGTACGTAATTGTTGCAGGAAAAATAAACAAACAGGAAATTGCTGATCTATCCAGCTGACCTTTCTTCTTGTATTACACGAGCAACGCTGAACTTATGAGAAACAGTTGGGGTGTGAAGTTTTTGGCCATTCTAAGGTGAAGGAAAAGGGTGAGAAACCCTGATGAAGGAAATATGTTTGCCCTCAACTGCATCACTCGAGAAAGCTGTAAACCTTTTTTTAAGAGAGAAGCAAAGTATTTGCTCAGGAGTGATGATAGCTTTAAAAAAAAAAAAAGAAAAGAAAGAAAGAGAGAAAAAAAACCCCCTAAAAAGCAGAGTGTTAAATTTTAAAATTAAAATTTTGTCCACTACTTTAATACAACCTTTTGATATTGAATCTTTTTGACACAGCCTGTGTTTATTGCCTTTACTTTTGGCAGCACCTTCACAGCCCACCAGGGGGCTGCAGCCCACACTTTGGGAATCTGCTCTCAGGTAATTGAAGCAATTTTGAATTTGTTTGCAGTGAATTCAGATAAATTCACGTAAGAAAATGCTGATGAATTTGCACGTAAAACCAGCCAGCTTCCTTTTTTTTTATCCCTCATATTCTTTCTCCCTTTCTAAAACAGATGCATACATTACCCAAAATACAACATGACCACCACAGGTTGGTCTCTCATCTGAGTGCATTATGCTATGAGAAGCTAATGTTGCCTGAATCAGAGATGAAGTTGACCTGCAGAATTTAAGCTTCTTTTTTTAACCTCGGACTCAGACTGTACGGCTTCCTGCGCATCCACAGAAATTTACACAAACCTTTCACGTTTGTGTTAGTGCAGCGAACACATAAACAGTCTTTGATGTGTGAACTGAGTCTTTGAAGTACAGAAATAACACTGCACTCAGCTGACCTTGTTGACAGACTCTCTCATGTAGTACTCTTCCATGGGAATGTAATAACCAATCAGCTCCTGCATCGTCCTGCTCAGCAGGCAGTGTTTCAGCAGCTTCTCCATGTTCTGCTGATGCTCTGTGTGTTTAAACACGGAGGGGAAAACACACATTTTCAACTGCACACTTTACGTTCACACTTGAATCGAATAAATAAATAAATCACACATGAGGCTACCCTGTGTGATGCTCTGAGCGTCTCCAACTTCAAAGTCTGCCATCACGCGGCGACGTAGAAAGCGCAGGTAGAGCTCCGCCCTCGCGTTCATCAGAGTGACTTCTGTCAGGACGGGATCCAGCTCCCTGTTTGTGGAAGGAGGAGGTATAAACAAAAATATAAACCCTCAAACATGTAGGAAATGCAGTATCCCGCTCAAACAAACACAAACACACACACCTCGGCTCGATCCTCTCCCCTGGTACACTCTTCATCATGCTGCTCTGGACGACCTGAAACTAAAGAGCAGAATCAAGGTCACAGCTGGGTCAGGGACGCAGTGAAAACAACAACGTGATGCAGCTCGGGCATCTCACACACACCTTGGTGTGGTATCCTCTCTGCTGAATGAACTTGTCGACTATTTTCTGGGCCTGCTGATCACATTCCTGCTGCAGGTGAGTGATGAGTGTGTACAAATGTCCTGGACCGTAGTACGTCTCTACTATTGGCTGATGGGTCTCCACAACGCGAGCGATACCTGCGAATGCAAACCAGCACACGGGTGGAGAGAGCGTGCAAAGGAGAATTCAGGCAGACACGCACAGTCTGTGTTTTCTCACCTTCCAGCAGCAGCGTTAGCGTGTCTGCAAATATCAGCAAAGCTCTCTTCTCACCCAGATCTGCTCCAGTCGCTAGCAGCAGGTTCTCCTCAGCTTTGGAGGCAAGCTGTGCGAGAGTGTGTGAATCAATATGGCATATTGTAACAGACTGAAATGCATAATTCAAATCAGGATAAACTGAAATTACACGTTTGATGAAATGAATATAAGAGACAAAATGAAAATATGCACCTCGACTAAGGCCACTATTACAGCCACAACTCACAACTGCCTTTAAGTCACCCAAACTACTATGTTAAAAATATGAATCTTTACGTACAAAAACCTATAACCTAAATATCTATATAAATACTATCCTTATTTACACAGTTCTGCTTCAAGTGCACAAACAAAAACTAAGAAAAGAAAGCATTAAAAGAAAAAAAAAAATAGAGTTGATGCCAGTGCTATCCCTCAGCCTTCTAGTAGACACATCTATGGTATCAATTTGAAAATCATAGGCGAATTTCTTCAGGAGGTACTGCATTCACAAGGTTTTCAGAAAACCTGACCTCTAACCTTGACCTTGATGTTGAGGTTACAGAGTTTGTGGTATCAATTTCAAAACATTGCCACGTTCCCAAGTTATCACACTCACAATCTTAGGTGTCCACACTGCCCACCCACCCCAGCTTTTATGGCTGGGGGTACAAAAGCCACAACCAGAGGAAGTGGCTCACATGCCCCTGACTAGTAGGTGCCCCGACCAATCATGAGACCATAATATATGCAAGTTACTCATCCTCCATACCAAAACATTGGCTTGTAAGTATTTTGCCTTTCTGTCAAAGCCCTTTTTAAACCATATTGTTTTCCTTCTTTTGGGGTTGGAAATCACTTTCATAGAGCATCACCTGACGGTGATCTGTCTACCTGCCAATTTTTAATAACCGCACCCATGAGGACCAAACATTACAACAACAACAATTACACATGCGTTACATTACAATGACTGCACGTCTCTGCAGCTGTCTGTGTCCGTGTCCACAAGAAAGTAAAATCCCCACTGGTGAACCCACTCTGGTTCGCCAGCAGGTGACCCTCATCAGCAAACCAGACGAACGCTGCACAGCATCAGTTCCACTTTTCAACTTCTAACTCATCATTGGTGAAGAACCCAACCCTAAACCTAGGGTTTAGGGAGCAGCGGTGAAAATCACTGCATGAAAAGCACAAACAGCGGCTGCAGTGACACGTTTCACTGGTTTTAACGTTCAGTTTCACTTCAGCTCTTTGACCGTTATAACTTCGCTCATCTGTGCGGCTGGCTGACTGATGAAGAGTGACCCACTGACCGGCTGTTCCACATACTTTGGACACTCCCTCATGGACTGCCAATGTGCTATCACCGCTGAATTGTAATGTCCCCATTAAGCCAAATCTGGATCCACATCTCCCCCTAATTTTCATCCACACACACAGAACCAGCTAGCACACACGGTTCTCTCTCTATGTTTTGGTGGTTTGTGATTAATGAGTGAAGACAGAATCAGTGTACTTTAAGAGCAAATATAAAAGGATTTAAAACAAAAACACTTTGTAGTAATTAGAGAACAAAGGCTAAAATGTTCATCAGAAGAATTACAACCTTTACACAAATGACCCCCTTCTTTCTCGGGACTTGTTCTCATTACTGACCTGACTGCAGAGATACTGGCCAAAGCGAGCGAGGCCTTGCTGGTGGAGGCCCAGCAGAGGGAAGATCTTGAAAAACCTTTCCACCTGTGCCAGGTCGACTGCTGCTACGGCTTCATCAAGCTTCTCTGCAACAATGACCTTTAGTTTTTGCTCTGCTTCCTGCAGTAGGACCAGACTGGCGTCCACAGCGCTGCCTGTGCAGGCATGATGAAATAGTAGCATTAGTGTATCTTTGTGGCACTTACCCGAATCTTAATGTAAGATTGAACCCTGATACAGAACAAGAGGCTCCATACTTTCTTCTCCCTGCCTACTCAGCTCGATAACCGACTGGTCCAGAGACAGGTATCGATGGATGTGAGCAGCGGCCTGTTCATAATCTTCACTACGCAGAGCTGTCTGCACCCCGTCTGTGCAGAATTTCAGGTCGAGGATATCGTCGGCACGTTGGATGACGTTATACAGCCGCGTCTGAGGGAAATGAGATGAGGTACATGCTCAGAAATCGAAGCTGTTTTGACACAGGAGTCACACCTAGAAAATAAACCTGAAAAAAAAAGGAGACCTTTCACATGCTAACACATTGTTAGCATGTGTTATAACCATAAGATGGTTATAAATTTCATGTAGCCATGTCCTGTCCTTATAAAGTTACAAGGTCTCCAAAATCCTGTAACAAGTAAGGCGAATTAAAAAGTACCATATTTTGTGTACTTCAAAGGCACATATTCTGAAAATATTCATAGTGTGAAGGTAAAAATTTGTAGGTTTTAAATTTGCGAGTTATAGTGCCAAAAAGAAAAAAGAAAATAAAAAAACAGCTGATTGTGAGGGGGTCTGATGGGAGTGCCTTGAAATGTATGCATGCTCACCTTTGCAAGGTCTAGTTGTCGTACTTTACGGCTGACGTTTTCAGCCAGGCTGCAGGTAAAAGTGATCATGCCCGACAGCTGGCTGGCATCTCCTCCAATCAGCTGGAGGTTGGGTCTGCAGAGAAAAGAGAGAAAGTGTTGTTGTTGTTTTTGTTTTAGCATTATAACACATTACAGATTAGAATTTAAAGACTTTAGAACAGCAGCTAATTTTGACTGTACCCCATCCTGTGTAGTGCCAGCATCTTAGTGTGAATGGTCCCCTCCTGCCCTACCAGTCTGTCCAGCTCTGTTTCCACCTCTTTCTGCAATAAACACAGAACAAACACCAGTTTTTCTTTAGAGAGTTCCCATGACTCAGGTTACTTTAGCCACACTTCAATAGGTACAACTGCCCATTTTTGCAAATATTTAATCAGGCTTTCACATGTGAGCAATTCAGTGCATTTAGTCATGTAGATGTCACTAAGACAACCTGCTGAGGTTCAAATGGAGCACCAGAATGGGGAAGAAAGGTGAATTAGGGGGCAAAGATAGCTCAGTAGGTAGAGTGAGTGTTGGCTGCAATGATCAGAAAGTCGGGGGTTCAGATCCACCAAACGGCTACCCTGAGGTACCGACTCTACGCTCCCTGGGCGATGGATTGGTGGCTGCCCACTGCGTCACTGAGTGAATGGGTTAAATGCAGAGGACAAATTTCAGGATTAATAAAGTATACATCGTTATTAAGCTATTTTTAATATGGAATGGTTGTTGGTGCCAGACAGGCTGGTATGAGTATTACAGAAACTACTTGATCTAGTGAGATTTTACCACATAACCATCTCTACAGTTCACAGAGATTAGTCTGAAGAACAGAAAATATCCAGTGAGCAGCAGTTCTCTGGGAGAAACTGTCTCACATGCTGATTGGTTGTATTTGACTTAAGGACTGATGCTTCTCGAAAGTCTGGTTGTTATCTGATAGGTGTGAAGAACGAAGGAAATATGCTGCTGTAGCAAGTATCGTTCCGATATTAGTATTAGTGTTGGAATCTATACTAGATATTTGGATCGATCTGCCCACCTCTAAAAGGTGGCAAAGGAGTTATGGCTTGTGTGTGTGACAGGCAGCTGTATGTACCGTATGTGAGAGTCTGTAGAATATAAACACAGTAAAACTAAATGGGAAAACGAAGGGACAACAAATAGCTGGAAAAAAGCGATCCATGGTGATTAAACAGGAAAAACAACGGATATGAAGTGACACTGTCTATGACTGCATCCCTACTGCTGAAGTAAAGCTTGCCAAGCTTGCTGTTTTTGTGAATACCTATTAAAGCAGACACCCTTCTCAGCAGCGGTTTGAGGAGGAGCGTCTGTTAAGTTTACGTGGATGACGAACAGCACCTGTGCGCCGCAAACAAACCACCGTCAGCGGCCGTTAGTACAAACCTCCTCCTCGCAGAGCTGCTGGTAAACTTTCTCCAGGTCCTCCAGCTCCGTCAGAGCGGAGATGGTGTCCATACTAACAGAGGACAGAGAGCTGGAGTCGCATCTTCTCGCTGTTATGGGTCCACCGTCAGCCATCTTCCGCCACCGGAACAGGACACAGAAGCCAACGTCATCATTATATTATTCCCCATGATTAGTCTGCCAGGCAGCGTTTCGGCGCATTATTATGGGGTCTTTAGCGAAGACGAGCTCGTCTTAAAAACATAACCGTGTCGATAACGTTGTATTTAACCATGTGTAATATACAAATATAAATTTTATTACTTATCATAGTCTGTGGGTGGTAAGGGTAGGTCAGCGTTTTTACATAAGTGCCTGACAAATTTTGTCAGGGTAGAAATATTTCACGTACTACCACGCATGCGTTTTGTGCTGCATATAAAGCCTATCCACAAACCCAAAACACCCAAACTGGTCTCCTAGAGGGCGCTGTTGCGATACTCATGAACGGAGAGACCAAATGAGGCTAAAACTGTGGAGCAAAAGAGGTGTCAAAAGGTTTACAGATGCTTATGAGATGATGCACAAGAATAAACCGACATTTAGTTTAAATAAGTACAAATTTTTAAAACTATTGTTTACAACTTTCTCTAAATATTTGCTAAAAAATGTGAATGAATAAAACCTGCTGTTTTCCAAAGGTCCTCTCCACTTTTCTCAAGGATGAAACTGTGAAACACACATCTATGGAAGCTTGTTCCCCCAACTGATGTTTTTCATTTTTATAAAATGATAGGCATCTTCAAACTTTGCTGTAACTTGATAATGGTTTAGAGTAGAGGGCTAAAGGTATTGCATGGACCAGCGCACATCACCACAGAATTGTGTATTGTCCTGGAAGCTATTGGCAGATCATCCCCAGCCTGAACTATGGTATTAAAAACACATTTTTATGTCTGATCTCTATGGTATTCTTGCCAATTTTAAAGGGAAAAGTTAACTGAAAGTTGCATGTTGTGGCTTTGCAAAATGAGATTGGGTGCTGGATTAAAAATCAGGGTGAAGTCAGGACAGGTCAGCTGTAAAAGGAAAAACAAAATCACTGCACACAAATTGTTTTCAAATTTTCATATTTTACTAAAGCAAATTAAGAACATCCTGTGTTTTAAGCAATGATGACGACATTCATTAAATTAAAATCAGGAGACTTGCTCTCCTTTGGAAAACAGCAGGAGCTCGTCTCTTTCCTGCTGGAGCTCTTCCCATTTTTTCTGTAGTTCTTCCTTTTCCTTCTGCAGCTCCTCTCGCTGTCTACTTAAGTCTTTGGCTTCCTCCTGCTGTGCTTTTCTCAGAAATTCAATTTGCTCCCTCTCTGCAGCCGCCTCTCTGGCACTAGCTGTGCGCAGCTTCTCCAGAAGCTCTCTCTGATGCTCCAGAGTCCGAGCCTCCTCCTTCTGCGTTCTCCGAAGAGCTTCTATCAGCTCTGTCTCCCTCCTGAGCATTCGTCTTTCTCCTTCAGACGTCTTCAATGCACCTGCAAAAGAAGGACTCAGGTTTAGGCTCATTACAGCCTCCTGCGTAGTGGAAACCTGGAAAACAGGACTGAGGAGTCTTTATAAGGGCTGCTACTGATTATTCTTAATCTGAGGTATTTATAACATGTATTTGGAAGAGATAAACATGTAAAGAAAAAAGAACAAAAAACAAGTCCTCAAAATACAGATTTATATATCATAATGTGTATATCCTGGAGGAAGGAAATTGCTCTAAACCAAAGAGTAGAGTGCAGACAGTAGCTGCATCAGCACTTCTTTAAATTGATTTAAGTTGAAATTAGTCAATCAATGAAATACACCTTAGAGCGTAATATGAAACAACAGAGGCTTTTATTTCAT
>VURO01024473.1:9825-43122 GCA_015108175.1 Pelvicachromis taeniatus | reverse complement strand
TGAGTCTCGTTTAAAAAAAAAAAAAAAAAAAGAGCTTGTCACTCACTTGTCACTCCCTGCTGGGAAACGAGTTAATTATACATTCATGTGTAGCACTTTACTTTGTGTTCGTCTGCCATGCCCAAGGCACCCACAGAAATGTGAAAGCACACCTGTCAACAAAACATCAGCTCAAACATAACAAAAGCTTCAGAACCCGAGAAATAAATATTGCTCTTACTTTGCAAGGGGAAAAAAGTAGTAGAGAGAAAATCTTGTTTAATGATGGTATCTGGTTTATTGTTTATCAGATTCATTCCCCTTCTGTTGGCCAGTATCAATCTGAATGTGCTCGTTGAGTAAGGGAGGTCAGTTTTTAAGTGCGTGTCTGCGATGCGTTCATTTTAACAGCTTGTGCAAAGCGAGAGTAACACACAAATACTTTCTGTATCTTGTTTCTTCCTCTTAACTAACCACCTCTCTTCCTCTATCTGGACTAGTGGGTGGTATTTGTAGGCAGCTAATGATATTTGTGTCTTATTAATGGCTGCTGATGAGCTGAAATGGTAGACTCTCCAGAAGCTTTATTTACTTGCCTTTAATACTGACCCGTCAGCTTGACTTATGACACTGCCATATGGGCAGTGGTTACAGGGGACATGCCTGGTACACACTGACATCCCATTCCTCCTTGCTTTGAGCTTCTAATAGGTGTGTTTAATGCATTTTATTCCCACACATGCACAAACATGCATGATAATAAGAGGGTTCAGAGGACGGGGTCAGACATAGGGATGCGCCCCTTGCAAGCAACCAAATGCTGCCTGCAGAAGTTCACGGCTGCACAAGACATTAATAAGATAGAGGAACTTATAAGGGTCTTTCTAACATGTTATTTATCATCCACATGGTCAAGGCATGCATCGTAAATGTGTGAAAGCTGATAAGAGTTTGGTGCGTTGCCAGCAGATCAGCTGAAATGGCCGTGGCAGGTTTCTGTATGGAGGAAGGCGCATGCATGCACTTAACAGAATGGCCGGAGAGCCGAGCGACACCCAAGCAAGAGGTCACCTGAAGTCATTTTGTAACCGGCGTTGTTAACGCTGGAGCAACGGGGTCATGTACATGTAGCGAAATCTGAGAGCAGAAAGAAACTGGTTGAGCAAGACCGAGGGCCCGCTACGCTGAAGTGTCCAAAAGCACGATCAGTGTCCAGGCAGGCTTTGGGAAAGCTGGCGTTCTCCTGGAAATCTAAATTATGAGAGGGTATCATTTCATTGTTCTCCAGTCTATCTGAGATCTTTTGGGTCACAATAACAGAAATATATATATTTTAAAAAACATGTTTCCTGGGAAGAAATCTGAAATCCGAACTCCCAACTGTTTTTCCCCATCCTGATATTGTGCTAGCTTATCTACATAAGCTCCAGTAAAAGTTGTCTACATCTGAATTTATTGACTTCAATTGCACAGCGGCGATGTCTTGCAGACAAACAAACCTCATGTTCACACTTAGTGTTTCCACCAAATGTTTGTATTCTTGAAGCCTAACAGACATGTTGCATTTGCTCTGCTCGAATCAGCTAGTTGTTGCTTTTTTTTTTTTTTTAGCATTTCAATTACAAGGCCAACTGGGAAGTTGTCCCCTGGTGGATAAACTATGTAACATCAACAATCATAACATGGTTGGTCTTTCTCCTGTCTCTTCTTTACGTTAATTTTTATGTATCGGCCGTTATAACTACTGATTAATTGGCAACTAGCCAATATTGGCCACTCTATCAGGCTCTATTTATTACTCCAAGTGGAGACGCTTCTCAGCCGAGTTAACCGAAAGGGAGCAAAAGTTTAACTCACAGCACAGACGAACTTCACAGGGGGATGATGTGCAACCTGAGAGCTAACGCATGACTTGGCAGCAATGAAACCGAACTGCAATAAAGACAACACCGACGTGAATAAAGCATCATTAATGCTTTTCTCCCATGTTGATGCTATTTTATCTCCTGTTACACAGATACTGTGACGTGTCGTAGATGATTGCTGTGTCGTGTTACCAGTTATTGTGGGCAGTGCGTCCTGAGATGCTCATATTGTTCGTTGCTCTGTGATTCCCTTGTTTTCCACAGAGTAAGCATTACTAGTGCTCTTTTTCAGCTGTGCTTGAGACGGCGTATGCTTCACGTGACTGGAGAGCAGGGTTGCAGTACTCAGTATTGCAGTATGTTAATTCAGATTTTACCAGGTTATTAATCACAGAAGTATCTGCTGTAGTTGTTAGGGAGTCATATTCTATGACTTATCATTCACCCCTAGCAGTTGCATACTATGCAAAGTGTTGGCCTAGCAGTAAGCCGCAGTTTAGTTTAGGGGTTTTTTTTGCCAAAGAACAACACAGAGCAAACATTTTAACTAAATGTGTCTCAGTTAGGTTTATTAGTCTCCTCAGCTTTTAGCATCTGAGACAACAGGAGGCTGCGACGTGAAGAGGCGCACAACTGAGCTCACACTCGTCTACTTTAGCATGTGCCATGTTTGCTCTCAAGCCTCCCCGTGACTTGACTGCGCCATTCAGACACATCGCTCTCTGCTTGAATAAGCGTTGGCTGAGGTGTGTGTCTGTACTCCAGAGAGAAAGGGAGACGTCAGCGTGTGAGAGCAGGACGTGGCTGAGGACTGCGAGAAATCTCAAGCAGTTTGTGGGAAAGAAGAGGCCGCTTCAGTCCCCCTTTGGCTCCCCAGAGTCAAATGTCAGACCCATCACGTCCTGCTATCTTAATTCCCCGTTGCCTCTGCCCACACCCAACCAGCTCCCAGATACTCTTACACTGAATCTTGGCTTCCTCATCCAAGACCGGGTTTGACCTGTCTCTCAGGTGGAGATCTCACGCTGGGATACGAGGTGCTGACGTGACGCACTGCTGGTGCTCCGAGCCCAGTTCTGTGTAGCTGAACCAGAGCCTGCCTGCAGAGATCAGAAGTATAAGAACTAAATATTGATTATTATGTATTTCACATGTTTCCAATGTAATCCTCATGTAAAGGGTTTAAAGGGCCATGTTGTGATATGCAGTCTGGTCAGACGTTCTCTATCAGTTCCCCAACTTTACATCAGACTCCCGTCCTTATTTATTTGTCAAGAAATCTGCAGCTCTCTGCCAGCCATTTTAAAAGATCCACATCTTCAGTGAAAACAAATGTGTGCGTTTAGAGCTAAGTAATATCTTAAGACAGCCAGGCGCTTCATGTTTTTGGCAAACGCTGCTTAAACAGTGGATTTGTGGGCGACTATTTTAAGCCGTGGAATCAAACACAATATGACAGCTGCACAAAGATGTATGTGGGATTGACTCAAATTGAGTGGTGCAGCGCTGTGACTCATATTTTTTTTTTTGTGCAACGATAGAGGTCAATGGGACAGATGAGTAATACCTATAGCCATTATAGCTGAGGCATTATTTGGAACTACATGTGAGGATGCAAGGTGGTCTGAATTGGACAGATCAGGCACTGGACAGACGTTAATCAGACTTTATGTCTGATCGCGCCAGTTTTGAGAATAGATTCTGAGTGGGCCACGTGTCCTGCTTTCTATAGACTCCACCTGGGTTTACAGTATGGGCAAAACGTCTTACAGAGGACGTTTTCTGCTGTGAGGGTCCAAAAGTGTCAAGTGAATAGCTTTTGTTAAGATATTGCTACTCAGACAATGCTCAGTAGGTTATAAAAGTAGCAATCTTGATGGATCGTGTGCATTAATAGAGAACAAACTCCTGCCTCGGCGCTGATCTGAGGTGAACAAAAGCATAGGAGCGCAGAAAGGCTTGTCAAAGCTCTCATATTAGCACATCAAACATTTCAGGGGCTTAAAGATCAGCGAGTAAAGCTACACGAGAAAATGTGTTTATGTTTTCTGCAGGAGACTTTCTTTTTCTAACATTTGGACAGACCACACACCCAGAATTCAGCGGGATGAGGTCGGCCGCATTGATTTGCGTGTTTAAACACAAAAGGCCAAATGTCACAAGGATCGAGTGACCCCCACCGCTCCCACAGCAAACACGTTGAACATCACAAACACACACTCCTCTCTGTCTACTTCTCCCGCCACTGACTGCACATGCTTGTTTTGTCACCATGAAACACCCTGTTAATGTCATGCATATAGCGAGCAGAGAAAAAAGGTGCTGGGAATCACTTTAAAGCCAGCAGCTGACAGATAAATGCTTTAGCAATCAAGTTCTTTTGAAGTACCTCCTCCACACCCCCACCCTGACAGCTTGCACACATTTTGTGAGTTATAGCAAAGCAAATTACTGTACAGCCGTTTGTCTGCTCGTCTGTGTGTGTGTGTCTGTGTAACATCCGCGTGTGTTTGAGCAAGGGAGACCTCTGCCATTGTTGAGCGTTTACATCCTGACAGCCGGGAGCCTGATGGGTTAAAAATAACCCAGAGCTTTCCAATTTTGTCATCTTTCGGGACCGTTTGTCCCGGCTGTTTTTAATTTGGATTTTTTTTTTTTTTTTAGCATTCGTCCCCCTGGAACGCTCAGGGGTCACCGACGGCCACTTCCCGTCACATGGTTGCTCATTGTAGTGCTAACAACTATCCCCAAACGTACTCAGAAATGGGGAGGGAAAGGCCGGCGCTGTCACATTCTCGGATATCGTGGCAGGTGGGACAGCTTAAATGACAGCTTTTTAAGAATGTCTTCTTTTGTTTTCTCTTGGAAGTATCTTTTACTTTATGCAAGGGACAGAATTAGGCCAGTAGTACTTACAGAGGGAAAGAAAACCAACATCACAGACAGTAAAAGGGTGCAAAACAAAGAGTTCCAGCGAAACTGCGCCTCGTCTTTCTCTGCATGTAAAAGTCTTTTTGGGTTCCTTTAAATAACCAAACAGCAAACTAGATGTGCATGCTATGCAAACAGCACACTATGTAAACTTCTCTGGCAAGCTAAGCAAATGCATTATGTAACTTGTTCTCGAGCATCAGATGGCTTTTGACCGAGCACAGGCGCTGCCGAAACGAGGCTTATCTAAAGCAGCGTTGTTCGAGTCGATATTACTTCCTGTCACTGACGGATACGCTTCTTCATCTACTGTCTTCATTATGGGGACGGAAGCGGTTTGGAGTGTTTTGTGGTTCTCTTTGTTTATGTTTTTTTTTTTTTCACCCCACAGTGCACGTCCTTTAGGGGAACCGTGGTAAAGGTCAGGTCCTGATTGGTGCACACCGTGTTGTCAGAAAGTGTCACGTGATTTTTCTATTTGAAGCACATCAGTCAAAACAAAAGTTCACTTCAAGCTAACCCCGTCAGTGTTTCCTTATGAGAGCTGGAGATTTTAATGCCTGCTCGGTTTCACTCCCTCAAACCAGTCTGCTGTATCTGTTTGCACAAGAACAAATGATCACGGCGTTATCTAACCTCTGGCGGCGTATCGCTCCCTTCTGCCAATCGTGAGGCCACTCGCAGCCCTCTGCCAGTGCTGGTTCCTTCGCTCGACACGTTCATCCCTACCCAGTGTCCTCTCATCCAAACTTAGCCCTGGGCATTCATCCAATCAAATGCCTCCCTTTGCTTCTTCTGTAGATCGCCAAGTGGCAGTTCTATAACTAACGTGTCAAGTCTGGCTTTAGTAAACAGATCTGACATCGAAAACCCACAGAAAATATCACACGGCTGCCTGTGCGATATACTCGCTCATCAGGGTGCTTTAAAAGTGGAACCTACAGTTCTAATGGGGCGAGTTCACGCAAACATACACGCCTTTCCACTGGTCTCACAAGTGTGTATGAAGCGGCATTAATGTGTTAGGGAGTAATTGTGACAAAGGGGGCTTTCTTTTAATCGGCTTGACTGCGACGCTAACCTATGCCGAGCATAGCGGGCTCCAGGGCAGGTTATGTAATTAGTCAGAAGCGGCATTTTTCTCTTTCTGTGAACGCGATCCAAGCGCACCGCAATTTTTTCTTCAGCATTTTGGATGAATTTCAGTTGAAAACACATGAATGCACTCACCAGACACTTTATTAGGTACACCTTTCTGGTGCAGGATTGGGCCTCTTTTTGCCTCCAGGGCTGCTTTAATTCTTTATGGCACAGTTTGAAAAAGGTGCAGGAAACATTCCTGAGAGATTTTGCTCCATATTGACATGACAGCATCACACAGCTGCTGAAGATTTGTCGGTTTCACATCCATGATTCAAGTCTCCTGTTCCATCTCGTTCCCAAAGGTGTTCTAGTGGATATAGATCTGGTAACTGTGGAGGCCATTTGAGTGCAGAGTACAGGTACATTGTCATGTTCAGTAAACCAGTTTGAGATGATCTGAGCTTTGTGACATGGTGTGATAATCCTGCTGGGAACAGGATACACTGTGTTCATAAAGGGATGGACGTGGTCAGCAGCAACACTCAGGCAGGCTAAATTATATCTCAGGCCAGCCTGCTTAGCACCAACAACCAAAGTCACCTAAATCTCCTTTCTTCGTCATGTTGATGCTTGGTTTGATCTTCAGCAGGTCGTCTTGATGATTCCTACATGGCTAAATGCACTGAGCTGCTGCCACATGATTGGCTGATTAGATAATTGTGTTGACGAGCAGCTGAAGAGGAGTACCAAATGGCCAGTGAGGGGCAGTATTTGTGCTCGGTCCTGATTTGCAGTCTGATCAGTTTTTACGCTGCTGCTGTTGCAATGTTCCAGCAGTAATTTGGCCAAAACTGAATTGACGTCTGTGACTCCAGCAGCAGCTCTAAATTTAGTTGTTGAGCTTCACGTTTAAATGGATCCAGTTTGGCAGCTCTACTGTGCAGCAGCATTAAATGTGCATTTAGTGGTGAAGTAAATATATTAACTCGTGGATTGACAACATTTCCCCCTTGGCATTTTTCTCTTCTTTTTGCTCTTGGCATTTTTTCATATTCTCATAACTCTACGTGAGCCATTCCTCTGATGAAGGCGGGACTCAGTCGGTCCATTTTGTGCAGAACAAGAGTGAGATGATGCATCAAACACCAACAGCCTCTTTTGTATGAGCACACAGCCTGAAGGGTTAACTAAGAAAGCTGAAAATCTTGTCATGATACTCATTATCCCCGACTGAGGTTCCAGACTTTGTCAAGCTCTGTGTGTCAAACACTCTTTGCAGTTGTGTCTGTAGACGTTCTTTTGAACTATTTGCTGCAGACTGATTTGGTTCGAGTTGCCCAGCTGCAGAGATTTCTGTCTTCCCTCAGATGTAGTGGAACCAGTTGGCTCCTGTGGTGCTCAAAACACAATATGTACATTTAAAAAGCTCAGCAGCAATTCCTCTTAAGAAATTGCGCCCTTGTTAAAAATCAGATAAAACTCAGAAACCTCACGGGTGTTTTCATGTACACTAGGTACTATTTTTTTTTCTTCTGCTGAGCCACACCGTACAAACGGATCGCCGAGCAGAAAGACACGTGCATCTACCCATGACGAGAAGCTCGTGACAGCGTGACGAGACGAGGTGCTTGCGTGGGACGTTTTTCTCTTATACTTGCTGAACATGTAACATCTTCACTGACCGGCTGACATGTTTTCACATGTCTTTGCATTAAGATTAAAGAAGACTTTTGAACTTTTGCTTCACTCCATTTGTACAGTTTGTGCATGCGTTTTCCTTTTTCGTCGCCGGGTAAATGCACGGAGGGATTAAATGTGCGGCTGTGCGAGTTGCCCAGCTGTGCATTCAAAAGCAGCGTGTCCATTGGATCACCGGGAAGAGCTATTATTAGCCGTATAATGTGATTTCTAACCGCCTCTCGTTTGCATTCTGTGAAGCCGTCGCGGTGGCGGTCGTGTACACGCACTCGGAAACACCGCCTGTTGCCAAGAACACTTAAAACCCTGATGCATGTGTTTGGGTGTGTGTCTGCCTCGCTGTTGTATTGTTGGCCTTCAGTGCTGTGTGGCTCTACAAAGAGCAGGGAGCATCATTATTTGTTAGGCCTTGGGATGACTTGGATTCAGTTGTCGTTTTACAGTCTAAGCGATTAAAGGGAGGGATGTCTTTGCACTTGAGACGTATGCATTTATCTCGTTTTTTTGCGTGCTCTTTTGTACACGAGCCATTGTTTCTGTGGTTGTTCAAATCTGTGTTTGTGTGTGGTTTTGTGGGTCCACTGAGACAGTTTGGCCCTTAGCCAGCTCAAACTGTCCATCGCAGGAAGGCTGGAAGTAATGGGCTCGTTTCCCCCTTTGGGACGGGACAGGGCTGAATAAAAACAAGAGAGGGGGGGGGGAGACGTCTGGGGACGCTGCAGGAATGATAACAGCACACGACTGAGTCTGGCAGGACCGCCGATTTGTCTGCGTACTGCTGTGACGAAAACACAGACGCTTTAGACCTCAGCGTCACCTCAGAGTTTGGAATAATTGAGCTATCGCAGTCTTTCATTAAACAAACACTAATGAGCACATGGAGGATTCTCCTTCAGTGCGCTGTCACGTTGCGTGTCGTGTCATGTGTTCATAAAGTGGAGCTCGTTTTAATAAATGCCTGCAGCGTGGGTGTGGTCACGGCTGTGAGGGCAGGTGAAACCATGTAAACACACACTGTCAGACTTTATTATCATAACGGTGTATTAGCATATCACCGAATACTGATCCAGCTACATCACATCCTTTTTTTTTTTTTTTATTATTACCAGTCAGCAAATAAAATCTAAACGCTATAAGAACGTCTTTCCTCTCTGAGAATATAAAAATAACCCTCTGTTAGCTCTTTTTACTACATGACATCCTGGTGTGCTCCTTGTTTTGTTGGCACTGTAACCTACATTTTGCTGCATGTGCTGTTTCCATGTGCCAAGTATGCGGCGAGTGAACAACATTGCAGAAATTCCTTGAAAGCCTGGGTAGCATTTAGTAGAGCTGGTTAAGGTGTAACTATCACCTGTTTATACTGTTCTGCTTTTGTTCATCTCAACCTTTCCCTTCTCAGCTCTGCTTTTCTGTTTTGTTTTGCTCTGCAGACCCCTGTCTCATAGTGATGCCGCCGTGCATGGGCGAGGCCGACCGCTTCAGTTTGGAGGCGTTGCGACACATCCACAAACAGCTGGACGACGACAACGACGGGGGGATAGAGGTCAACGAGAGCGTGGAGGTGAGCTCGCGGCATACACCTTTATGATTCGGGCGGTTAAGATGAATCTCAGAAGATCAGTAAGGAGAAAGTGAGCTATGAAGAGGGTGGAGAGTTGAGAGGTGGTGGGTCTAAATGACATACTTGTGGAGGTTTGGAGGTGATGAGGCGAAGAGTTTCACTGGGAGTGACCAAAATGGAGTAGAAACATGAGATTAGATGAGAAATTAGCAATGAGTATATCAGAGGGACAGCTCAGGCTGAGATGGTTTGTGCGTGTACAGAGGAGGGATAGTGGATATATTGGACAGAGGGTGTTGGAAGGTGGAGCTGCCAGGCAGAAGGTAAAGAGGGACCTCAGAGGAGATTCATGGATGTAGTGAAGGAGGACATTTAGAGGGTTGGTGTGACAGAGGAGGATGTTAGGGTTTGGCTGAGGTGGAGCCGGGTGATCTGCTGTGGCTCTTGAGTGTAGGTGAGCCTTGTTCCACACAATTATAGTTAAAACATTTGATTTACAGCAGGTTGAGTCCTAATCTCCATCTTCCTTTTATATATTTGACTCTCAGCATATCTGCTTTACTAAAGTAATAAAAGCATCTCGCCAGTTTTGTTACATTTCTAGTTTTCTGATTCAATTACCGCTCTGCTGTAACTTTTGTGACCTCTCCGACTATAAAGAAACGTAATATGGCAGGAGGCAGCCTGATAACAATGGAAACACATTTTATAGTACAATAAGCTGCTGCGGTGACATAATTATTATACTTAAATTGCATTTCTGTGAAGAAGATTTCACAAAGTGTATTTTGCCCTCTGAAACACACCCGGTTATTTAACAGGCCACACAAATGGTTAAGGTTGACCTATTTTTTCAAAACCTCTTTCAATGCAACTTGCTCCAGCTGATTGCTGAAAGCGGGCAATTCTGAGTAAATATTTAGTTTACAAAGCTAAGAGTGAATAAAAGCTTGTGACACTGGCTCAGTCAAAGGCAATAAGTCATCAGAGGAGACGGTCAAGTCAGCATTCCTAACATAGTGACACATCATCAAAGACGCACACGACTCTTTACTTACGGTTTCATACGACTTGTGATGTAATCTATAATTAAACAGGTTGAAACTGTTCATATTTATAGTTTTATCCAGAGTGTGTGACAACTCTTTTTGCTTTTTGAGGTTAAACTAAAAGCATTTAGACATCCAGAAAGTTTGGAAAAGCTTGAATTCTGAGTAAATAAGATGATGCTCCAGATAGTTGAAGAGGTGAAAGTATCGCTGGTACTGTAGTGTAGTGTTTATGCATGGAATGGTGTGTGTGCGTGTGTGCAGAAGGGTATGGCTGACATCTGAGATCACGCTGACCTGGTGTGCCCTGTGGGTCTCTTGGTAATCAGCCACCTCCTTACATTCAAAAGAAACCACTTGGGACTGCAGTCACATTTTCTGTGCATGTGTGTGTGCATGTGTGCTTGCTGGAGGAGACGTTTTTAACTGCCTGAGACGTGCTGGTGTGAGAAACCGTTTATACCCCACAGCCCTGTGGTGGCGCCTCAGTAAAGGGCCGGATGCTGTGTGAATCCCGTCTAAAGACCTCCGAGGGCTGGAGTGTCGGAACTGGACCTCAGCCCACACGGAGGAGCTGTGTGTCCGTCTGTGTGTGGATTACAGACGCCTGCGTGTACAGTATATGAGTGTGATACTGAATGTCCCCTTGCTTCGTATAACCTTTTGGCTCAGTATGGGCAGTGGCTGATCGTTTCTGTTTCTTTCATGTTGTTTTTGGCTGTTTATTTGTTATCTAATATTTTCAAACCTCTCCTCTGGTCTCCTGAGCCGGATGGAGCCAGGTTTCAAAGCAGGACAGATTTTTATTTTAGCAAATTAGTGGCTGTCCATCAGTTGGCTTTATGAAAGACAAGCAGGAGACTGATTGAAAAAGTGATCTGTGTTGGCCTCAAAATCCAGCTCACATCACGTTCTGACCTTTATGGCCACACACAAAATAACAAGTGAGCTTAAAGGCCTTTACACGTTGGACGTGTAAAATATTTTTTGCGTTAAAAAGATTTAGCCATACAACCATACAAACGGCAATTATTTTTTCAAATCGATTCCAAATCAAGAAATCTGACCAATCAGACCACTACAGTGTTACTTAATGTTAAAAAGATAAAACATCCAGGACAGGTTTTTTCAGTACAGGTAAATAAGAAAATACAGTATTCAGTACAGTCCTCATTCTTAGAGCACGAGTGCATTCACACAAACAACTGTAGCTACATGAACTGGATCTTATAACGCTTTTCTATTCAGTTGAGCACTCAAAGTATTTTCTTACTACAGGTCTCACTCACACATTCATAAATCACTTTTATCTATTCCCAGTATTTACACACACATACGTGCGCTTTGATGGAAGCATTGGGTGCAACTTGGCGTTCAGTACCTTGCCCAAGGATACTTGGATATGCGGACTGTGGGAGTCTGGGATCAATCCACCGATCTTCCAGTAGGCAGAGAACACGCTCTACTGTCTGAGCAGCTACACTATCCAGTATACTCCTAAGCACCTGAAAGCTGGTTAGTGTTACAGTCTGACTGTGAAGCCGACTGTGTGAGGAGTGAGAGAGGACCCCAAATGCAGACACACAAAACTAAACTTAATATTGACAAAATGCGCACCGTTTATTAAGGCTGAAAGAACAGTACAAAATAAAAGGGCAAAACAATGCAAAGCTAAACAAAACCTAAACTGGGAAAACTAAAAAGCAAACATGAAGCATCTTAAACATGAAAAACAAGGTGAGGAGGAAATAAACATGAAAAATCTTAAACGCAGTAAATTGTCATGAATACATGGAAACCTGGAACCATGGCATGGTGGGAACACAGCTGGGACAAATCAGACCTAACACAAGGGGATGCAAAACTAGACACACTGCACACAGGACAGGGACTTTCACAGTAATGCAACGCAGACATGACAACACGAACTTGACAATGTAAGACACGCAGACATGAAACACATAATGGGCGAGGGAAACTCAAGCACAAGTGTAAAAGACAAAAGGGGAATCTAAAAACAATGAACTATCAAGGCACTTACATATAATAGAACTTAGAAATGAACTTGGATAACCGAATGAACTTAAATATAAACCATAAACACCGATATATATATATATATATGTATAAACTCAAAACACTGGGTCAAAAGACCCAGGATCATGACAATTACTCAATGAAAAGGGAGGGACCACTAAGAAATTTCAACCACTCATAGGAAGATTTGTTGCATGTGCCAATGCTAGTTAATCATATCAAAGCTTCTTTTGATGAGCGAACCGTAGACTCAGTTTCCTGTCCTCAGCTGACAGGAGTAGCAGTGTGGTCTTGAAGCGCATCTGCTTCAAGATTCAACATATTGTGTGACCAATGTCTGTAAACCTACAGGTGACTATGAGGGAAAGGCCTAGCAGCAGATCAGGAGTTTTTGAAATACCCAGACCAGACAGGCACCAACAACCACTTGCTTAAATAATCTTTATTACTTATTTTGATACACAGTTTGAACTTCAGCAGGTCGTCCTCCCAATGTCTTCATGCCTACATGCACCGTGTTGCTGCCAGGAAACCGGCTAATTAGATATTAAAGTTAGCAGTTACACAGGTGTACCTAATAAAGAGTTCAGTGAGTGAGACACAGTGTTTGTGTTTTTCAGAGTTTGGTCTCCTCCAGCAGAGGACACACACTGCGGGATCATAGGCTGCACTCAGGCTTATATAGGCTTTAGTAGGCACGGATGTAACGCTATTTATGACGCACAAATGTTACTTTGTGATCCGCTTCGTAGGTTATGTAACCATTACTCCCACAGCGGAGATTTAATATACATTTACCCAAATGACTGCACAACAGGACAAAATAATCTGCAACATTTAAGGTGGAATTTTTTTCCTGTGTGTCTCATTAGCGAGTCAACATCACGAGCAATCAAAACAGCTTAAATATACCTGGTGAAATATATAAATTAATTGATTTGCACCATTAGGCACTATATTTAGGAATAGAGGACACTATCTTTTAGGGCTTCAATAATGTGAATGACTTTCAGCGGGATCACGGTAACTATATGTTAGCTATTTAATGAGGAGGAGGGCAAACTCCATGTGTACCCCAGTGATCCCAAAAAACCTTTAAAATGTAATCTAAAATTCAGATGTAAAATAATATATATTTGATAATAATAAAATGCTGCTGTAGAGTTGGAGTTGTGCGCATCTTGTGGTTAGTTTTTCTGAAATATTGATGAACTGAAGCCTGGTAAGGCTGTATTTGTGCAGAAAGAGAGCTCTCAATGTAATAAATGACTATTAATACAGCTGCATTTATGGTGTGAAAGTTTGGTTTAGGGGTTTGTGGGCTACGGTTGGTCATTTGATCCTTTATTGTGGAACGTGGGACGACTGGTCCCATTATACCAGCAGTTTGATTTACAGTGTCAGCTTCTTGCTAGCAGTGATGAGCTGAAAGGAGTGACACAGTTAAGAGGCAGACTGACGTGTGGGGTCAGCTCACATTTGACCTTTGGCAATCAAAACCTAATCACACTCTTGCCCCTTTGCCGCTTGGCTGACACACAACACCCTATGTGGCACTTCCTCCTTTCCCTCTTTCCCGCTACCTTTATCCTAGTAAGGTGACGTTTATCATGTCATGACCATGAGCGTGATATTTGTTTTTCATGACAAGGATTTCAAGGCAATCTTAAGGTGGAAGTTCAAATGGAGTCATGTTTCCACAGAGGCGATGATGTATGTGACAGTGGTCATGTTTTCCTGTGTGTCTGTGTATTTTATAGAAAACGTGAGAAAACCTGTTTTTAAGACAGGATATGATGGAGGATGGGGGCGGTGAGAAGTCTGGAGAACTATTCCTGAAGACTAAAGACGAGAAAGCTTGACTAAGAGTTCAGGCAGTGTTGAAAAATCAAAGTGGTCAAACCAAAAGCTGCCTTTCAAGCTTGTTAGCTTTGTACAAACTCTGTTTTTGCCTTAAATACTGTATTTCCATGTCTTTTTGCACATTCTTCAGTAGACTGCTGTCCCTGCTATGTCCCATTTCCCAAGCAAAACACAAAGAAATGAAAGGGTGGCTCAAGACTTTTGCACACTTTTGCATTTTATTCCTCCACATTTGCATTTGACAGTAAAGCTTTATTTAGCTTGCCTAGCATGATCAGAATGTCATATGAAATATGAAAATATGAAGGCGATCTTTTCACACAGTTGTCGGGTGTCTGGGAGCGCTGACGCACGAACCCTGTTTTACCTTTAAAATTCCTCTGTAACTTAACTACAATCACTGTCGCTATGGGAGATGGAAATGAATCCACAGAGACATATTAACACTGACCGCATGTTATATCACCACACAAGTGATAAAACCTGTGCACGCAAGCACACGCACACACACATGCAGATTATACACAGTCTTCGCCTGTATTTGAACACAGATTTAGCTGATTTTGCTCTTTTCTCTCACTTTGACCATAATCTCAATGCCTGCCTCACTTCAGATGTAATTTTTTACTACATAAGTTACCACCTTAAACGCACTGGCAGTCGACACAGGGTGGCAGAGCAGTAAGAGCAAACAAGGAAGTGTAGAGGCCAATATATCTCTGTTCCCTTTGCATTGGCAGCGTTCACTTGACATGTCAGGTCACAAGGTTATCAACCAGGATGTTGAACTGCTCTACTTTAGGAGAAGAGAGTCTGCACACGAATCGCTCCTGAGCTGAAACATTTGTCATTAATAATTGTCACAATGACGTCAGCTTTTTCTTCACAGCAAGGTGAAAATTTACAAGGATTCAATCAAACTTTATTGATATGGCACCAAATCTACCGTCGCCTCAAGGTGCTTTATATTGTAAGGTAAAGACTCTACGATAATAGAGAGGGAACCCCACCAATCAAAGCATTAACATAGACTTTCATCATTGTCATGTTTGAAGTTGTTTCATATATAATATATTTATAATCTTAATGTGAGTCTCCAATCATCCATCAGGTTTTTCTTTCCTCCCTCTCTGGTTATCCTAAATATATTCTATTAATATATATATAGAATCCTGTAAGTGTCACAGTAATATTTTTTTTTTTACAGTCTTCCAAAAGCATTTGAAATTTAACGAGGAATCCAGCCCAGTTAAACATAATCCTGTCTCTTATTACGCCGCGAGTCTGGGTCTTGTCGGGGGGTTTTGAGTGACGTTTCGGGGTCTGTTTCTGAGATCAGTCACCGGGGACGGCAGGTGCACGTCTTTGCCTTCAGGGTGCTGAGCTGCATGCTGCTCGACTGCCAAGGAGACGTTTGGCTGGATCATGTTGCATCACTTCAAATCACATGGGCACAACCCAGATCACAGCAAGGGGTGTCATGAGGTGGTGCTACTGTGTGCTTTATTAGTTCCTGACAGGCTGTGCATAATAACAGTGGCAAAATTAAGCTTGCATGTGAGAAGCCTATACTAATATAAGCGTACATTATATATTTATTATTTGTGATGAGGCTGCTATGATGAGAAGAAACTTGAGGAGGAGCCTCATGGAGCATGGAGGGTGTGGTATATCTATAAAAAGAAGCTTCTTGAAGGTTTGTTGACTTGTCTGGGAATGCATCAGAGGGAACATTCAAATAAGATTTTAGTCACAAGTCCAAGCTTTGAATGAGAACAGAGTTTGTGCATCAAGGTGTCGGTAAAAGAAAAAACACCTAAATCTATAAATATCTGATCACTGTGTGATTCTGCATCTGAAGTGCAGCAATTAACATGTATCCCTTCTAATTATCTCTTGGTACTATAACATTGCCAGAATTGTCAGTACTTGGCAACCGAAAAGTGATTGCACACTCTTTGCCTTTCTTTTCATTTGGACATGTATATTTATTTTGATCTGAATCAGGCTGACAATTTCCCCTTATGTCTGACAACTATGCTAAGCATAGCTAATCAGTGCTGGTTCTAGCCACATGTTTAATATGTAAATACAATAAAAGGTAATGTTTCATGCTGATCTCTCTTTAAGCAGTTAAACATATTTGTTCCTAAGATACTTACTTTTCCTACTTACGTTTCCTAAGATAAGATATCATCCCTTGCAGGCAAACTCACTTTGAGATCTCCACGTGTTAGCTACTGCATTGATCAAGCCCACGATAGCAGCACAACTACCCAAGCATGGTTTTGATGGTGGGATGAATTTCAGAACCAGGACAAAACCATGGAATAAATATAAAAAAATGTACACAGCCACTGTGATGTCACTCACTGGTTTCTGGTTCCTGGTCTTCCCCTTTGAAGCTAACATTGAGCCTAACATTAGCATTTTGGGTGCTGCCGTCTTGGTTGCTTGGTTGTTTCAACTAATGTTACAGAGAACAAGAATAACAATCAAAAGCCTCAAAGGTCAAAATAAATAAAACCATAAGGAGAAATATATCATCTGTGAGGCTAGCAGTGCTAAAACTATGCTAAAACACATTTTTATCAGCTGTTAATGTTACATATGTTGTGGCATTGTTTGATGTTAATAGGTTTCTATGTGTGGTCAGAGGCTCAACAAGCTGTAAATGCTCACGTATAGCAGTGGCTAGTGAGTCAGTCACCGTTAAATTCTGCCTTCACCATTTCTGCTACCTCTCTATTTGAGATAACCCTAACCTGATGATATTCATGCTGTGTAAGCAAACAGTCCACTGGATCAAAGTGTGGAGTACAGGAGTAGACAAACTGAGACACAGTGACTATTTCTGGAAAATAACTCTTTCAGATTGTTTTGGTCGCTAGCAGATTGCTGCAGTTGCCTGTAGTTTGCATGAAAGACGCCTGCGCAGACCGCTTTCTAACCCTGTGTGACACACGTCTTCATTTTTACTAAAATAGGTAATATCCACATGGAGACACAAATCCTTCGGGGGCTGGACAGAATGGCATCCAGTTTAAAATATATAAATAAATAATAATAAAATCCGCTAACTCAAACTACCTCCTGTGAATACGGATACAGCGTATCTTTTAGTCTGGTGATTGATGGAGATATTTGCATTGAGGGGCAAATGGTTCTAAAGTCGGGGGCATTAATGGAAAAAAAACTGTTTGGCAGCAGACAGTTGTACGATGTCATAGAAAATGACCTGTGGAGATTGGAGAGGCTGGATGGTGGGGGCCAGTACACAGAAGGTCCTCTTGGTACCAGTGAGGCGAGACAAAAAGGATTGTCTGACTCTCATATGAAGAGAGTTGCAGGAATAGAGGCATTAGGTAATAGAAGCTTGTAAAAGGCTTTCTGATCTCCCAAAGTAAGGTTTTACTTTTGCTGTCAACCTGATGTGAACGAAAAAAAAAACCCAACAAAAAGTCCTAGTGCTAATGACAGAACAGAAAGTTCAGACCTCGGCTGTTCTAAGAATAACTTGATAAAACCCGTAGAGCATGTGACACGATCTCCGAAAACACATTTTATAAACTGTCAACACACAGTACGATGTAATGCAAAAGGACACCCACTTTGATCTTGAGCGAGGTAACAAGCCTGACTGCACCATTCCCACAAAAAACAAAAGGGATGAAAAAGATTTTTATCACGGGAGCTACAGTTTCACAAAAGTCTGCCCAGCTGTCATGTGAGATAAATCAGATGTACCTCCTGGTAGTTCACGTTATAATGAATTGCAGCCAAGTGCACCTCACCTTTTGTTCCAAATCTGCGACATATTAATAATAATTAATCAACTTAATTATCCTCCTTTTGCAGACTCACAAACTAATGACTTTCATTAACGCTGAGGTATGCTGTTGATTAAAAATATCATCACTCCGGGTTATGGTGACAGATAAGTGATGGATGTAATAACTTCCAGTAATATTAGATAAGCAGATGAGGACAGATGGATTGATACAGTAGATATTTGGTGGGGGTGAATAGAGTCTAGACTGTTTAGAGAAAGCAGAGACTCATGGGAAGTATGTCGCCAACTCCTCCCAATCTGGAATCTGATATGAAGAAATCTGTCTTTGTTTGCTGTGTGTGTGTCTGCCTCGCTCTGAACATGTGCCACTCTCTGTCTGTGTATGTAGACGTGTTGTCGTATTTTCAGGACTGAAGCTCTCTATCCCTGGAAACATAAAGGACGTTTAATCACTTTGCAGAAATTTATTCTGCAAGCTGCACACTGTGTCTGTAACTATCACGGCTATCGGGCTATCTTAACTGTTAACCACAGAAGCCACAAAGACCTATCATTACATTCATGCCTCTTAACTTACATTATATGGCCCCATAAAGCAAAGGCAAAGCTGCCTTTCACCATATGCAAAGAGGCCTTGCTAGTCTGCCTGCAAGTAGTTTCAAGCTGCAGCACTGCAACCAATTGCTGTTGCTTTTAATATAACTCTCAAGCAGCTGTTTGTCTTATACAGTTGTTCATTTACTCGTGCTGATGTGTTACTTGTAGCATGTGAACGTTTATCTGCTTGTTGTTGAGCAAATTTGGCCATCACAATATCTCTCAAGGCCTGCAGCAGAAAGCATGTCTCCTTGTTCGTCATTCTTTGTCTTTCCTATCTGTGGTGAAATGTCCTCGAAGCTCACATCTTTGCCAGCACCACTTCATATTTTTCTTTTCATAAAGTGAGCATTAAAAGGCTTTTCGAGACACTTATTTAGACTAGCGTTGCACAGATTGGGGTTTCTCCAGTGACTCAGCAGGCAGTCAGTTCCTTTAGCTGGTGCCCGGTGTTACGTCAGTAAGAAGACAAATTTGCATTTCTATTGTGAAAGAAGAACATGGCAAATGTTCTCAGAGGATTTTTGTTCTCAACCGATGCAGTGAAACTGCCTTTCAGAAGCAAATGGGAATCCTTTGATACGTGCAGACACAGGCAGCAACACGTGAACTGACAAGATTTTAAGTACAGTGTAAACTGTAGTTTGTAGATTTGTTACTATTAAAATTAAATTCCACTGATTATATTTTAATAGTCTGTGCTGTTCCATTATTCTTTCAATAGTGAAACCAAATAATTGGACTGGATTCTGAAAGCTTTCCCTCTCTTGTTTGACAACCCGATAATTCAATTTCTGACCAAATACTAATGCCACGTCCACTGGGTGCATCTGCACTTTGTTATAAGTCCAAACACATAGGATGAAAATTTACCTAAAATTGACTTGTCCTGCTAGACCTCAGTTCAGTGTTCGATTATTATTACAGAGAGCATGCTGCAAGTATTAAAGGTACTGCAGTGCAGTGGTTTGAATTATATTTATCTAATACACTTGATTTTGTTCATATAAATACACAAAGGTTAATTATGGAGTTCCACACGTTTCTTTGCTAGCATCGATTTTGTGTACATTACACGTGCTTCCCTTGGGCAGAATCATTCAAAGCATCTGCTGCTATGCAGATGATACCTGGCTTTATCTATTCAAACCAGGTGACACACACCAACTAGTTAATCTGCACAAATGTCTTAGACATAAACACCTGAATGACCTCTATTTCCTGCTTCTAAAGATAAAACCTCAACCCTAGGTTATTGTATTTTGGAGACAGACAACTTCTCTACTTTTTAAGGCTTGGCTTAAAACCTTTAAAAAAAAAAAAAGAAAAAAAAAAGCTTATGGTTATCAAGTGACCCTGAATCCTCCCATAGTTTTGCTGCTGGGGTCTTCCTATGATGCACTCACTCACCTTTATAATCACCGTGTGTTTATATTGCAGTGGCGTGGCACAGAAAGCCAGCAACTTCAAATGATAGCGAAATATCTGCTGTTGAGGTGCAGCAGTGGACTCCCAATTTCAACTTTCCTCAACTTTGATTCAAGAAAGCTGCTACCAGCAAGAGCAAAGAATGTTGCTGACTGGCATGTGATAGTTTGGTTAAAAAGGTGAAGAGTGTTACATCGCCAACCAGATCCCAGAATGTCCGTCAGTGACCAGCTGTCGGCTACAAATTGATGTACAACAAAACAAATCTGATAATTTTGAACATTACAAAAAAAACCCGACATTACAGCTAACCGGTGGTATTTGGTTGAATAGTGGTCATCAGTGTTCTTTTTTAATTTAGTTTTAGTCGTAGTCTTTTGAGAAAAACATTTAGTTTTAGTGATCATTTAGGGATCTCAATCTCTTTAGTCTAGATTTAGTGACCTGAATCTCATAAGACTATAGCAGACAAAATCTAAAGTTGATTAATTTGACTAGAATATATAGTGTAAACGTTTGTCATATTTTTCCCAATTAAAGCGTCCATTTTTTCTCGATTTCATTGACATGTTTTTCAGGAGAAACAGGGGGCATTATTATACTGTTTCCCAATGGCTCGTCTAACCGTACTGAACAAGGACATTACTTGTGATTGAATCACTTCCAAACCGTCCAGCATTTCTACACAACTTAATTACTTCTGGATCTCGTCTCTCCTGAATATTTTCACCTTGTTTTTATTTGCTGACAAAAGTGTTGATGCATTTCATCATGGTTTTTGTGCTCATGCGTCTCGTCGCGGGCGAGGCATGCAGGCAAGTTTGTCAAAGCTATAACTTGAAAATGAATCACTGCAGGATTTTCAAACTGTACAAGTACAAGTGCAGCTACAAAAACTCCCAGAGCAGTTTGAATCCTGGTGAACTCGAGGTCAAGTTCAGAGGTCAACTTTTTCAAATATCAAATTATCATCTTGTTTTTGTCAGAAAACAAAGGTCATTGATAAAAAGGAGATGACCACTGGTGGCCATGTTCCACTGCTCAGCTGTAAGAACTACAGCCATTCACCCTAATTCGTGTCTCCATTAATGCGCTGAGTCACACACCAGGTGTGTGTGAAAGTCAGATCAAGCTTCTGAATAAACACACCAGTTAACGCACTTTAATCTCACATGTATTGGAACAGTCAAATGCAGGAAGAAGCAATAAACATTAACATTTTATGGCCTGTGTTTCGTTTTTAAAATTACAAATCTATGTTAATACACTCTCTGTATCGTTTCTCTGCTTTTCATGCCACTTATCCATTGTGTGTTAAGAGATGTAAGACTTTGCATTGACAAAAGAAGCGATTCGGTCACTTTAGAGACTTAAAAACGATCTTTCTCCTGTGACAGCAGAAATGCTGGAAACATTTGTAACAGACAGCCTCTCAACGACAGACAGCGTTTATGTATTCAATGTCAAACTCACAGCGCTCTTTCAGACTCTCAGAGCGTGCTACAAAAACGCGTGAAAGTGCCTGTTAAATTTGGCAATGGATTCCCGTGTGCGCCTATACGTCTGTCACACGTGCACGTCGTTCAAGATGCATCATTAAATGCTTTTAGGACTTCTTCAAAGGAATGCGCAGTCGAGCGGTAATGACAACAGCTGTCTTGGTACAAGCACGTGATAGCTTTCTAGTTGTTTTAGTGCCTGGGTGTGCTGTTTTATCCTTATCAAGTCAGATGTGAAGCTCATTGGTCTGTAATTATGATTCATAACTGTGTGAAATGTCAAAACAGCCTCGGCTGCTACTCAAACATTCAGTCCTACATGATTAGAAGCACCATTGTCTGCTGCTGCTGTTGGTGCAGTTTTGTGCTTCTTGCTCCATCATCAGAAGGAGGCTCTGAGCTTGCGGCACTTTTTATTTATCTCAGACATGTACAGACAGTATTTCTAGCATTGCGAACAGTACATTGAGCTCCCTGCTTATTACACCCAAACTGAAAACTCAGGAACTTTTAATTCTACAGCTCGGGCATCTTTACTAATAATTACATGAGCTAAGCTTTTCTTTATCTGTCCCTTAACCGCAGTTAACTGCATCGAGGTGCAGACGTGTCTGTTCCTGCTGTTTTTAATCTAAATTTGATTGCATGCGTAAGCAAAAAATAATCCTTTAGGTATGTTTGCTTAACATATGTGAAGCATATGAATGATTCTTTTATTCATTTTTAGATTTGAATTGAACCAGTACTTTATGTTTTTAGAGATGTGGCAATGTAAAAAGGACTTCATGTTGGAAATAAAGAGTTAGGTTGGGATTGCATCAGGATCACTTTGATCTTTGGTCATTCTTTGCATCAAGTTTAGGCTTCCTAGGACAACTACTAGTACGTGGAAAGTTACGTGAATTATAACATGTAATTCATTCTTTGATCAGGTAGATTTTTATCTTTTCAGAATCTGAGATTAACAGGGACAAGTTCATTGCGAGATATAAACTGGTCAAAACATTTATGACATACATATTATACACTCGTTATTATAAACAGACCTTATCTGTTTAAAAAGGGGATACACAAAAGACAGTGGGCAAGTGCAAGTGTACAGTCGTTCTATTCCATTATTGAGTAAAAAAGGATTTTTGGTTTTAGTCACATACAAATAGTTTGTAAATGTGTTGTTGTGGTTGTTGATATAGCATTAAATCTATGAAATTAACTCTTCATCTTATTCAAAAGAATGAGGAAACACTCACAGACATATAGCGATTTTTAAATGTCACGTTTGCAGGTAAGCACAATGCAATAGTACTGAGCTTTACTGTGTGATATAAAAGGCTAATTACCTATCAGAAAGCACGTTGTTTGAATTAAATAGCAAATCAGGTTTTTCATCAATGCCAAGGCCACACACACATACAAATATTGTTCCAAGACAAATGCTTTGAGGTGTTTTGTAGTCAACCATGATCCTTGTTAATGCCACCAGTGTTCTGGCAATTCTTTGTGGGTTTGTTTTGCTACGGCTTATTCTCCACAGGGGCATTTTAGTTTTAGTCTACCAAAGGAGGACAGCTGGAAGCTGAAAGCACACACACAGGTGGAAGTGGCGCCTCTGCCATGGGTCTATTTTCCTTTCAAAGTCCTTAAAAGGAAAAAAGCTAAGCAAAAAGAAAGAGTGTGTGTGTGATCCAAATCCAGACTTTTAGGCAAAGCCAGCTCTCTGCAGCTCCCTCTGTCAAAACCACACATGGACATACAAAGACAAGCACATCCCCCCTGGAGATCTTAGTGAAAAACACTTGTTTTAAAATGTTCTGTGCAAAAAAAAAAAAAAAAACCCACAAAAAAATGCAAAAAAAAAAAAAAAAACCCACAAATAAATCTATCAGGATGATTCTGGAAATCTGTTGAAACTCTCCTCTTTCTCTATCTTTTTTCTTTACTAGTTCATAATAGAAGATATGAAGCAGCAGCAAACCAACAAACACAGCAACCTGCACCGTGAAGACCAGCACATCACTGTGGAGGAGCTGTGGAGGGGCTGGAAAACCTCTGAAGGTAAAAAGCAAGCAGGATGACTGACTTTATGTCATCAAAAACACAAACCTGGATGGGATAGTCGGTACTTTTACACACCTAGGGAGGCTTGCTATAAATGATACCTGTACCATAACTATAATGGACATAACAGGCAGTTAGCAGTTAAACAAGGAAGCACTTAAAAGACAAACAACCTATTTATCAGGAAAAAGATATGTACCAGTTCCCTGCAGGGCAGCAAAGCCAGCCATGGAGCAACCGCTAAACAAGGATCTGTTTTTATAGTACTCAACAGTAATCGTGCATGTTCACTCCTTGAGCTCCCTTTTCCAGAAGTTAATTTCAATTCAATTCAATTCAATTAATGAATTGATATTAATATAGCGCCAAATCACAACAACAGAGAAAACCCCAACAATCACATGACCCCCGCTGAGCAAGCATTTGGCAACAGTGGGAAGGAAAAACTCCCTTTAACAGGAAGAAAGCTCAGCAGAACCAGGCTCGGGGAGGGGCAGCCATCTGCCATCTTTGGGGATGAGGGGGGGGGACAGGATAAAAACCACATCTATATTTTCCTTTGATGTTTCACAAAATCTTTATGCAAAGATTTTTTAGTCTTGAACCGAATCTTGAAAAATAAGGGAAATTAAAAATATGCTGAAAGTAGAAGCCGGTGTACATAATTAGTTTTAACTGTGATGGAACTGCTCATCCCATAACGCATTGCAAATTGGAGATTCCACAGCAGATGACCTCCAGCCTTCTTGGATTTAATCATTCTCATTTTTATGTATTGTTTGATAACAGATTTGAATACATGCTGTAGTTTACGTCGTCTTGTTTCGCGGTTTCTGAAGTTTCAAGCTCACTAAGCAATCTGATGCTTGTGGGTTTAGTCGACAGCGACCTCCACCAGTCTGTTTCATTTTAGAAATGTGGGTAGTGTGGTTTTTTTCCTCGCAACTTCAAGAATAAACCATGTTCTTGTTAAAACATACCGTTGTTTCACGTAGCTAATAGACATATTCAAAATGCTACGGAGAATAAAATACTACTTCCTCTATAGTAGCTCTGTGGCTTTATATGGTAGTAAAATAATACTCATAAGCTTCTTTTTGTGAGATGACTGTGCTAACCACTTCTGTCGAAAATGACTTTAAACAACTTTATGATTCTCTGAGAAGTCAGACGGACTTCTGCAAAAAGCCTGGACTTGAAGGAGCGAGCAAACATTTACTGACATTTACTCAAAGAAAACATAACATGCGAGCTTTTACTCACTCTGCAGAGTGTGGAAAAAGTGAAATGAGAGTTTAAGTAAACACACTTTTCATTCAAGAAACCCAGCTGAAATTCTTCAGTCATCATTTAATTGTAATATTGTAATTATCAGGTTCTCAGGGGCAATAAAAAAAGAGAGTAATGATTTGCCTGTTGAAATGTCCTTGTAAATGGCAAAGTGAAGCTGTGTTTACGCCACTCTGTCTCGTCTCCTCTTTAATTCCTTTTTATAACCCATGAGATATGTGGTTTATCCCCCCCCGTTCTGTCTTTCTCAGCTTGTTTGTGCCTGTGTTTGTTTGTTTGTCTGTGTTTGTTTGTCTGTGCAGCTAACTGGGGTTTGAAGATCGTGTTCTTCACATGCACTCATGCTTGAAGCAAAAAAAAAAAACATCCTAGATTTTTGTCGTTTAAGTGCTCCATGAGTTTTGGTCAAATTAAATAAATAAAATGTCCCCACACTTTTTTGTTTTGTTTTTTGGCTCATTTGTAACTAAGTAAATAACTAAGTAACAAAGTGAAACTGTTATTTATTACTTTAGCCAACTCAACAAGTAAATTATACTTTTCTATTTAATTATAAACTTTGTCCTAATTCTGTCCTGAGTTTTAACTATTTAATAATAAAAAAGGAAACATCACAAAAGACTTAAGGTCATGAAAATTAATTGAGGTTTAGCAATTCAATGACGCATCCACCTTATTTATTGAAAAGTACCGTATCGGTATCGGTGATACGGCCCGTATTTACTTGGTATCGGATCGATACCAAAATATGCAGTATCGCACACCTCTACTGGCTGTGGCCCCGAAGGTAAAACCTCCTCCAGTCTCCAGTTTGAAGTGTCCCAGGGAAAGGACACCGCACCCCAAAAGGTGCTGTAATAGCGCTTTGAGTAAATGGCAGTGTGTTTACCATAACAGCAAAATGATGCAACAGCAATTAATCGCAACCTGGCAACGAAACATATAATCATTTACCCATCACACCCATCATAAGGAGTGCTTTTAACTTGGATACTTAAACCAGACTGAGAGTGCTGCCGTGCTTTGGGGAATTTTGGAGGAATGCAGAAGAGCAGATAAATCATCTTCAAACATGTTTACAGTTACTGATCTGTGTGTGTGCTTTCAATGATAACAAAAACATCATCTTTTCTCTGTCCCCTCCTTTTTTTTTATCAGTCCACAACTGGACCATGGAGGACACGGTGCGGTGGCTGAAGGAGTCGGTGGAGCTTCCGCAGTATGAGAAGAACTTCCGGGACTTTCGGGTCACAGGGAACACTTTACCTCGGTTGGTACCGCTCGCCTCAATCAAACATATCAGCTCTGCTTTTTTTCTTTCGCTGGAGCAGTGTTATAACAACATAATAACCAACACAACATTTGTGAGAATTCGCAGTGTGTCCCTGTTCTGGTTCACGTGTAAATTTAATCTTTTCTTTTGTCATTTGCTTCTATTGAACACACTGGTTGTCTGAAAGCGGCCTTAGCTTTCTTTAGTCTGTTCAATGCTGCCCACTGCTGGTTGTAAAAAGCAACACAGGCAATAACGGCACAACTTAAGAGCCCTTCTTTTACTCTTCAATTAGAAAACTTTCCAAGGCTTGTAGGTTTTTTTCTTTTCAAAGCCACGTCATGAAGTCAAACATGCAGCAGTACCCAAAAATCTGTGAGTGCTCTTGAACTCAGAGTGATGTCGCTGACTTCTCACGATCTGCTGTGAACTTAATCATAGGTCGGTGGCTCAGTCTTTTAAAAGCGCTCCCAGGATATTAAAAATTCCTGCACTCAGTGCAGAAGTTGATATTTAATGAGCGTCGACATTACAGAAAAATATTCAGATGGACTGTGACTCACTGCACTCTGTATTTACGGCATGAGTAGACCGGAGGATGGTGGGTGGCAGGTTATTGAAGAGCTTCATGTTACGCCACAGAGCTTACAGGAGCTGACTCATGAAGTGATGTCACAGCGAGAGGGGTAGGGTTTCATCAGCCTGCCATGTTGTCTGCGCCGTTTAAGATGGTGGTGGCGGTGGTATGAAGAAGGCGTCCTGGGAGATGTCAGTGTAGAGAAGGATTTAACTCTTTTTCTGTCACCGGGTCGAGTTTGCTTGAGCTGAGAGTATATCACTAGCTCATACTTACAGACTGCATAAGAGATGGATGCAAAGTCACAAACTGGTTTCAGCATTTTGAAGCCTCAGCGTTGGCATTTCGGCTGTAGGCATGTTGGTTTTTATGGAGCCAGAAGTGACCATATTTGGATGAGAGGGTGAAGTTATCAGCTAATGCTAGCTAGCTTTGTTAGTGATCTGTGCCCATAAACTATTAGTAACAACAAATTATTTACACCATTAAATGAGTCAGAGAAAGTTAGTAAATCTTCCACTCACCCCTGACCAGCTGCCCCTCCCTAAGCCTGCCTCTAATGGAGGTTTCCTCCTGTTAAAATGGAGTTTTTCCTTCTCACTGCCGCCAAGTGCTGTAAAGGGCATCGTCTCATTGTTGGGGCTTTGGCTCTAATATTTTAGGGTCTTGTCAGTTCAGTTTAGTTTTATTTAGCACCACATTCATAGCAACAGTTACCTGAAAGCACTTATCTGGTAGAGACCCTGCAATATTAAAAAGAAATACTGAACTTCCCGAAGGAAACCACCCAAGGGATTAATAAAGTTTTATCTTATCTAAATCTAAACAGTGAGATGAGTGCTTATGAGCAGAACTTGGCGACAGTGGGAAGGAAAAACTCAATTTTAACAGGAAGAAAACTCTGGTAGAACCAGACTCAGGTAGGGGCAGCCATCTGAGGTGAGGGGAGGGAGAGGGGCCCAAAGACAGGCAGTGTTTAAGAATTACAAAGATGACCTTTAAGGCAACTGTTGCTGTGAAATGAAACTGAACCCTAACGGCACTAGTAGCACAAACAAAGATGTTGATTGGCTACACATGCCTGTGTGAGCCCACCTGTCAATCAAAGCTATTTCTAACTTTAATATCCAGATAGATTAAAACAAAAATCCTTTAAGTTGTCAACATAAAAGGAGAAAGCTATCTATTGAGGTCATGGCTGTTTCGTTTATGCGGCTGTAAATACGCTTTTTAATGCTATAAAGTTTTGTAACATGGGGGTCTTATGGTGGAACCAACCAGACTAAAGTGGCCAATAGATAAACTGCAGTTTTTGGTGTTTTCATGTTGTGTCTTTATTTACAGCTCCAACTCAAACCGTAAATGCTGTCTCATCTAGTGTGATGTTATTTAGTTGAGTCGTTGTTAGGAGCTGCTGTTGTAATGGGTAACGTTTGTGCAGTTAGGAAGAGGTCAAATAAACTCAGAGTTATTATAGTTTGTATTGATCTTATGTCATTTTTAATGTTTCTCTTCAGTTCAGTGTAGTTTGTTCCTGTTATTCAAAGCTGCTTGTCTAAGGTTTACTTTTTATGCGGAGTGCGTTTGTCTGCTGTTTAAGAACTGCAGTGCAAACACAGCTCCTTGCAAAATGCATGAGTCTCACTCATGTAAACACCCCAGTCTCAATAAACATGTGCACCACGTGTCCCTCTGAATGTTTCGCTCATGTTGTGGAGATAACAAATTGACAAAGACTAAAACAAACAGCAGTTCCTATATTTCCTTGTATCATGTTTGACATATGTTTTTTTTGTTGTTGCTTTTTAATTCGCTGTAGTGCTTTGCTTAGCATTCACTCCTGATTTTTCTTCTCCCCCATTTCAGAATAGCGGCAAATGAACCGTCATTTATGTCGATGCAGCTGAAGATATTAGACCAGCGGCATAAACAAAAACTAAACCTAAAGGCGCTCGATGCAGTGCTGTTCGGCCCCCCGCTTCGTAAGTATAATGCTGTGTGTCATCATACTTCATGGATATTGGTGGAAAATTAGCTAAAAAAAAAAAAAAGTATTAATGTATGAAACCACCACTCTTTCTCCTGCTCATCCTTAACCGCACAGGTCCGCAACATAACTGGATGAAAGACTTCATCCTGATGGTGTCCATTGTGATCGGTGTCGGGGGCTGCTGGTTTGCTTACGTGCAGAACAAGTCCAGCAAGGTGCACATCTCTCAGATGATGAAGGATCTGGAGAGCTTGCAACATGCTGAGCAGAGCTTGTTAGACCTGCAGAGTCGGTAAGACAGGGACGTGTATTAGATTTAGGTAAAATACTGATTTAATGATCACGTGCTGCCGTTCTCCTTTGAGCAGCAGCACGGTGGTGCAGCGGTTAACGGTGTCACCTCGATGGGCTGAGGCATGTTCTTCCATCTGTCCTGGCTTTGTATCACTTACAGACTTGTTATCACTTCTTTTCGTCATGCAATGACTTCAATACAACAACAACGTCTTTAATTCAAGACCTTAACTATTAAACTTGAGGTATTTCTTGAGAGCTGCACTAATTAAAGCCTGAACCACCTCCCATTACCAGTTTTAATTCACTTTTTATATACATGAATACATTTAAATAAATACGTAACTCTACATACTTGCGAGTGAATTTCTGTTATTACTGTGGCCCACCTGCAGTACTTTTGTGGTCCACCGTGGGGCTCCAGCTCACACTTTGGAATTCATTGCCCTACTGTACTCATGAAGTACTTCTAAGCATACGAATACCCCTATTTCTTCTTCTTCTGTTGGCTTCGTTCTAACCCTCCATCTCACAATATCCCAGCCATCCTCCTCTGTCACACCAACCCTCTGCATCTCCTCCGTCACTACATCTATGACTCACCCCTCTGGTCTTCGTCTTTCCCTCCTGCCTGGCAGCTCCACCTTCATCGTCTTTCATCCTGTATATCCACCATCCCTCCTCTGCACATGTCCAAACCATCTCAGATTTCCTGACTATCAATGATATCTTCACGTCTTCAGCTCAGCCTCCTGTCTTTTTCTGTCACAAATCACCCCTGACACTCGTCTCCGCCCGCTCCATCATGCCTGCACTCTCTCCTTCACCTCTCTTGTGCACCATTCATTGTTTTGAATGGTTGGCCCCAGGTGTTTTAAACTCCTCCACTTTCACTACTTCTACTCCTCTTCTCCATCTTCCCACCTGCCTCCCTCTTATTTAAGAAACAGCAGTCTATTCCAGGATGTTTTCGCCTCACCGTGTATTCTTCCCGTCATTTTCCAGACTCGAAAAGGCTCAGGAAGAGAACCGGACAGTTGCTGTGGAGAAGCAGAACCTTGAGCTGAAGATGAGGGATGAGATTGATGGGGCCAAAAAGGAGGCTCACAGGCTCAGAGAGCTGCGAGAGGGCGCCGAATGTGAGCTGAGCCGGCTCAAATATGCTGAGGAGGAGCTTGTACAGGTACTGCTCGTTGCCCCTAACCTCCTGCTCGCAAACAGATTTATTGTTAGTCAGAGTGAGGGAAACACACCCATAAACCTGCTACTATTGGCTGTTGGCTACGATGTAATTTCAGTTTCTATGACGCCATAAGGAATATTCAGTGTATTCACATATACAACAGTCACATTTATTATCATTATGCAAATACAGAATTGTATATTAGTTTCAGAGCATGAAATAAAGGATAGAGGCAAATATCTGGGACATCACAATATACGGATGTAAATGTATTCATTACTGCGGCGCAAACACCTTGAAACGAAAGGATTAATTTCATATTTTCTGCATTAAATTTTCATTTCTACCATAAAACACCTACTTTGCATCTCCTCGAGATTGCCTCATTTCCCCTCACATGAAAATACAGCACCGATATATCTCTCTGTAATGAGTTCTCTCCGTGCAGGCGAGCCAGGATTGGGCTCATTTATACACGGCGAACGCAGGATTTAAACAGTAAATGGAGTTCATTTGAAATTCGCTGAACGCTAACCTTCACTTACTGATGGTGTTTGATCAATATCCTGTGGGAAAGGCTGCTTTTTTTTTGTTTGTTTGTTTGTTTTGTTTTTTTTGGCAGGGATTCTGATTGGACTCTTGCGTATCGCGCTCTTCCCCTTGTAGGTACGGAAAGCTCTGAAGCGAGCGGAGAAGGAGATGCAGTCGGAGCGCTCAGTGCCCGAAGCGCTTCAGAAGTGGCTCCAGCTCACGCACGAAGTGGAAGTTCAATACTACAACATCAAGAAACAGAGCGCCGAGTTTCAGCTGTGCGGCGCCAAAGACGAGGTAACCGGCTAGCTTTTGATAGATTACCGCTGATGCTCAAAAGATTACGTGAGAAGGACACGAGGTTCAGGTCTTGGAGCAGACACTGCTGCTGCTGTGGGGGCTTCATCTCTCTGGATGCAACCACTAAGCTCTCCAAAGGTTACCTGCTGGGATTTAGCATGATTTCACACGTCCCATGAAGCGTTAATGTTTGGAAATCACTAAAAGATCAGCACTGGCAGAGATTTTAAAACATCAGAAAAGTAGGCCTTGCTGCCTGTTTAGATTACTTAAAGGAATGCTGTTGGGGAAATAAAGCCATTTATATTATGGAACTGGAATAACTACAACTACCACCATTATACCAGGTGACTTTTGTATATCTCTTTACTACAGTGGCCCTGAGAGGTCAAACGGACTGCAGCTAAAAAAAGCATCACCGATTGGAAACAACGCTGCAAAAAAACAATCATGAAAGAAAGCGAACGTGTTTTTGGGGAGACGTCACATTCTGGGTTCTGTCACTTCTGCAGCATTGTGTCCCCAGAAATATTTCCTGTTTTTCTATTTGCTGGGGTTTGACCTCTCAGGGTCACCGTACTTCACCTCAAGCGCTCTTACAAAGAAGGCTCAGCAGTGTGTTGCAACCTAGCAGGCGCCTAACTACTCTGTGATCTTTTTGCCTGTTAAATATTGAAGAAACAGGACCAAATTATTCAGCACATTTTTCTTTGTCACCTGCATCTGGCAGAACCCCATAATGGACTTGAGCTCAAGATCCTCTCCATTAGATGCAAATATACATCAGTGAACGAGTTTACATCGGCTACATTAATCTGGCTTACAGCAGAGAAAGATTTAGTGCCATGATGAGACTTTTTAGGTAAACATGCTTTTTTTTTTGTTTCCACTCAATTTAACAAAGACTTGGGAGGGAGTTTATATTCTACCATATTAGCTTCTCTTCATTGGCTTCCTGCTCTTTTTTTCAGCTGCTTCCTTTATCTTGTCGACTGTCCTCTGTCTCATCCTATCCTCAGCATCCTCCTCTGTCACAGCAACTCTCCTTCATTACATCCACGAATCCCCTCTGTGGTCCATCTTTGTCCATTTTATTCACTATTCCTCTGCTGCACATGTCCAAACCATCTCGGCCTTGCTTCTTTAACTTGACCTCCCTGCTAAGACCAGAATGTGATGTAAATGTCGTCTTTTTCCTTTTAAGTTCTTCCTCCCTACTTTCTCCCTACTTTCTCATAGGGGATCATGTCAGGGGTTCTATCTTTAACATCACATGGTGTATAAAGTGCCTTGACATGACTGTCGTTCTGAACTGTCAATGTTAAAAAAGAAAAATTTAGCTTTACTTTCTAGCAAAAGTAACTCTCTCTCTTTTTTTTCCATTTCAGGCCGAGAAAATAAAAAAGAAGAGAGGTTCTGTGTTTGGAACTCTTCACGTAGCCCACAGCTCGTCGCTGGATGAGGTCGACCACAAGATACTAGAAGCAAAGTAAGAAAAGCAGTTTTATCTGTATGCGCACGCAAACACGTGAGATGAGAGACTCTAATGTGCTGAATACAATAAGAAATATCATCTGATATAGATTTATATAGAGGCATTTATCACAGTAATGCTGTATTGCACTCTTCAATACTCTTCATTCAACAGTTGAAGTAAACACAGGAAGAAAGGATTTGTTTCAGCCAGGTGTGATCAGACACTCAGGTGTACAGACAGGATGTCAGGGAGGCTTTTCGTGCCTTTTTACACCAACGATGACTTTATCCTTGGCGGTTTTGCTTTGTGTGGGGATTAAATACTTTTGCCTGAACCATCAGAGCGCTCAATGCATTTAAGAAAAATAAGCTCTACAATGTCAAGTTCTTGCCTACTTCTGTGTTTTGTGTTCGTTTTGTTTTTTTTTTTTGCCACATCCAAGCAAAGTTAGCGTCTTGCTGAGTCTGTCTGGAGAATGTTGATCGGTAATCTGGAGCAGAATAAGCTCAATGTTTGCATGATTTTTTAATTTAACTGACTTATTCATTCATTCGTCTTGACTTTAGGAAAGCCCTGTCGGAGGTAACGGCGTGCCTGAGGGAGCGGCTCCACCGCTGGCAGCAGATCGAGAAGCTCTGCGGATTCCCTGTTGTCAATAATTCAGGTCTGCCGAGCCTGACCGCCAGCCTCTACTCAGACCACAGCTGGGTGGTGATGCCGCGAGTCTCGGTTCCTCCCTACCCTATCGCGGGAGGAGTGGACGACCTGGACGAGGACACACCTCCCATCATTCCACAGTTCGCAGGTGAGCGAGGTAGCAGAGTGCGGCGACACTTTGAAGCCCCAAAAGTGGCGTGTCGTAAATATTAACGTCTCCGATTGCCTCTCCTCGTTCCTCCTCCAGGGACTACGTTGATTCGGCCCTCACTGACACGCAA
>VURO01024472.1:11046-24786 GCA_015108175.1 Pelvicachromis taeniatus | reverse complement strand
AAGAGTGGGAATCTTCCATGCCTCAGTCGCTTGTTAGGCCACAAATTGTTTTTTGGTTGCAGCAATTTCAGAGACTTTAGGAGTAAATAAACCATTCTGAGGGGAATTACGTCCACCCACTTAATTGTAACATGCATAGTGTTAAACCTTGCTTTCAAGAGGCAGATCACATATTGTTGATAAGAAGACTTGAATCCACCAGACCAGCTGTATAAGACTAAAGTGGAGTTAGAGTTAAAGCTATTCCCTCTGTTACAGGAAAAGACCTTGAGCACAGCAGTTGGGGTGAAAAAGAAAACCCTTGAGAATTTCTTGCCGTCAGCAAACTTTAATCTGAGGTTTTTAACATAATTCTGCAGACATTTTATAGGATGTGAAAAATGTTGTTTTCCGACAAACCTATCTCTTCACCAGCCAAAGATTTATATTGAAAACTCCAGTGAGATCGATGTGGACGTTCCATCAGCTGTATTTAGCAGGTACATGGCTGTAGAGAATGATGGCTTTGAATAATAATCAAAAACTATTTATCAAAGATGGATTTAGCCACAAACAACAATGCTTCAAGCATTTTGGATATCAACATTTTGGTGTTTAGAGGCCAGAAATGAGGAAGTGATAGACTATGAGGTAAAAATAGTTAGCTTGGTTTTGGAAGGTGAATACATAGACTGTGTGGGTGCATTTCAAACATACCAGCCAATTTCCTGTTCATATATAAATAAAATACTCAAAAGATTTGTACTCTATTGACTACACAGAGAGTTGCATTTTTCTGAATATTAACATTAAAAACACCACAAATATGATTGGGAGATTGAGGACGCTGAGTTGGGTTAATCAAAGCAATGTCTAATGGAAACCTAGCAGCTGCCAGCACTCAGCTGTTACCTGAAGCAGTGTGGCTTGCCATGTGGTTAATTCTGCTAACAGACCTCTCAGGTCTGTGCTCCATTTTCGGTAAGTGAAATTTTATTTTATTTATTTATTTCATAGCAATAATGAGCAGTAATAAGTGTCTGTGCTTTGGATGTGTATAGTTTGTGTACCAAGCTTGTTTCAATTAACTGATCACTTAGTGCTGCACCTACAAAAAAAAAAAAAAAAAGACAGGCAAGAGGTCATTTTCCCAGTTTAAACATTAAGTCCGAAAACTAAAGGTGATGTCACAGTGGCTAACTTTTATTCATTGTCTATATTTCTGCTGGGTGATTTAACGTGGAGTCAACAGATGGGCACACGTTTAAAGCCAGCATCTAGTGGCCTTTTGGTCAACTGCAGTTTTTGTTTTATCTTGTTTGCTTTATTTTTTGTTTTGTTGCAAATGAATTCTCTACTACTCGCAGCCAAAGTGCCACATATTGCTGCCATGATTGGTGGAAAGCAAAATACCAAAAAAGACTGTTAAAAAGGACAGTCGATTTCATTTTGGCGTGTTGGTGTGGCGTCAGCAGTGATGCAGACGTTGTATTGGCTTGTTGTGCTGAAGAGAAAACTGAGCCGAAAGGAGTTTTTGAGCCCCTTTCAGCCCTCACTTAGAGTCTTGAGAGCTGCTATTGACCAAACAAGTATTTGTTTTTATTTTTCAAAACACGAGTGGCTGGAATTAGTTTCACTATACGGCGGTGAGAAGCTCAGACAGGGGTGGCACGGTGGTTAGCACTGAGTTGGAGTTTGCATATTCTCCCTGTGTTTGGTGCAGAAACTGGGGGGGGGGGATGGGAGTAGCTCAGACATCTGGGCTACTCCCATCTTGGAATACAGTCGATGCTCCGTTGTGTTGAACGTAGCCAGCTGGGCTGGTTTGGATACCTCCTGGGCACTTCTCCTTGGAGGTTATCCATTCATGCCCAACTGGAGGGAAACCTTAAGGTAGACTTTGAATCAGCTGGAAAGGTTGTCTGTCATGCATGGCTTGGGAATGCTTTGGGATACCCCGGGATGAACTGGAAAGTGTTGCTGGGGAGAAGGACTTCTGGAACACCTTGGCATGTGCACTTCCCCCATGACCTGACTTTGGGTAACTGGAAGACAATGAATAGATGGATGATGACTGTACACAGTATCAGTCATCATTTGTGTTTTCATTTTCTACAGCGATCTAAAAGATCTCTATACAGTAATATCTGGACTTCTGTAATGTTCTGCAAAACACGAAGCCTGTTGTGCGCACCCTCTTGGGTGTACCAGGGTAAACCTGGCTCAAATATTCTTGGAAGCTACTAAGTGAAGTATGTTACTTTATAATGCAAAAGATTTCTACTGTTTATGTACAGATTTTGCAACAAAAGACAAAGCAATAGTTGCCAGATTTCCAAAATTCTCCCCCTTCAAGTACTTCTAAGTATTGTGCAGTGTTTGGGTATCTGATGCACATTCGTAGTCATAAATCTACCATCCAAACTAGATTTTTCCCCTTTCTTCTTCTTCTTCTTCTTCTTCTTCTTCTTCTTCTTCTTCTTCTTCTTCTTCTTCACCACTACATCTCCTGAAAGTACATTTTCTCCTCTGTTCCAACATCTGTTTATGAATGCCTTACATACAGCACCAGATCACCATATATCATCGAGCTCACGCAAACGTTTGACTATTTACTTGCAAAACAATACAGTGTGACACTCCTATAAATATCACCACATTTTGTCGAACAAGAAGTGTAATCAGAATCCACTGAGTTTATCATTTATCACTCCCCAGCCCCATTTTATCCATGCTGGAGGGCCATGTTTGTGAGAAGTCCTTTTGTGATCTGAACTAGCTCAGCTCTGCACTGACTTTAGATTATTAGACAAAAGTGGACCAGTCCTTGAATGTTGCTTCAGCAGCAAAAGCACGGCAGCTGTTTCCCAGGTGTTTGGACGTGTGTGGCTCCACCATCTTGTCTTAATCGCAGCCTCCTCGAAGAACTGGCAAGACTTCCAACAAACCCCCTCATTCCTTTAGACTGGGGTAAAAGCATACAAACCAGACCAGCGTAGCCAAAAGCCAGGTGTACTTAAACATTAGTCAACCAGAAGGATGAGAGAGAAATAACACATGCTATGAAAGCAAGAGTCTACATCAGTGTTTCCACACACAAACTGGGTGCGTGAATCCAAAGAAGTTTATGGTGAACATGACAAAAAGAAAAGAAGGCAGTTTCACTGCTTTTCTCTACAATGCTTTTCACGCAGTAGACTGAATGCACGACTAAAGTTACTGCTCCTGAATAGGGGATCTGATTAAATCCTCTTGCAAACTGCTGGCACCGCCATCGTGAATCTGCCATTTCATAAACACACAGCTCCACTGTGGCAGCCAGGGAGCCGCAAGACAAGTTCCAAGTGCAAGTTTCAACAGCTAGCCCAGTGCACAAGCACACCTTTTTTCCTCATGTTGAAGAGGAGAGGCCTGAAACAACAAACCACCAGGCAAGAAGGGCTGGGGGGGATTAGGGGAGGGGAGGGGGGTGAGTCATGCAGCAAACAGAGAGTCTAGTATGGAGTAAGGTATATTGTGCCATACTGTTCTAAGGGCAGTTTGTGGATTTAACGCAAATGACGTGTTGTTACTTAGTTATAAGCACCGTTATTAAAAGGGCTATTATTAATGATAGGATACTGGCTCCAGTGATAGTGTTTGCTGGTTTATCTTTAACACTTTGTTTTCTTTGATACTTTGCCTGTTAAGCTGAGGGTGGAGGGGTATTAACAACATTTTGGACTTACAAGATGTATTCGTGTGGTGCAGTATGGGTCTCTTCAGTATTCAGACATGTAAACGTATAAGCCAACAAAAAGTAAAAGGCCAGTATTCTGCCAGTGACACATGCCGTCTTCTCGTTTCAATATTTTTTAGCTCTGACTCCAATACAGTCCACTCATGCAGGATTTATGGCCCCGCATTGATCTTCTTTGTTTGCAGCTTTTTGGCGATGTAGAGAGGCAGAGGGATTTTGAGAATTCTCACACACTTGTGAGCCATGGTGATGACACTACGAGTAAATCGAATGGCGATTGGTTTAAAAGCTGGCTTGAACATGAAAGCAAACCACAGTGGAGTCGAGTACAAAGAGGGAGAAGCATGAAAAAAACAAACCAAAACAACAAAAAAAAGCGCCATCAAAGATCAAAAAGGCACACACGAGAAGCATGGACAATGGCTGCAGTAGACAGTTTTGATTGGTGTTTTTAACACTCAGTTTCACTCAACACAAAGAAGTTTTTTTGGGGGGGCAAAATATGACTTCTGCCCTTTTTGTGGTATGCGACAAATCTAAAGTATCAGCGACAACGCAAAGAGCAGCCCCCCTCGTGGGTCCAAGGCTCACTTTGGTACACAGCTATAGCCTGTAGACGCTGGTCTGCAAAGCATCGTTAGCATCTGTAGATTAGCAGCTTACAGTGACAATGGGGTCAACTAGATGCTGAAAACATTCCTCTGGGATTCTGGTTCATATTGACATGACAGCATCACACACTCAGTGCAGATATGTCTGGTATCCATGGAAGCCATTTTAATAACAGTGAACTTATTATTTTCACGAAGCCAGTTAGAGATTTGTGCATCTTGCTGGACGCACCATGGGAAGATGGGTGCACTGTGGTCATAAAGGGATAGACATGGTCAGCAATACTCAGGCTTTTATGTTTAAATGGTGCTGAGTTGGTCCTAAGAGGCTCAAAGTGCGCCAAGGAAATATCCCCCTCACTATTACATCACCAGCATTAACAGCAGCAGCTTGAACCGCTGATATGAGCCAAGATGGATTTATGCTTTCATGTAGTTTACAACAAATTCTGACGCTATCATCTGAATGTGGCAGTGGATATCAAGACTCACGAGACCAGGCAACGTTTTTCCAATCGTCTCTTAATCTTCGTGAGCCCGTGTGAACTGTAACCTGTTCTGAGCTGACAGGAGTGGCGGTGAGGTCTTCTGTTGCTGGACTTCAGACATAGTCTTCTGCATATCGAGGTTGTAAAGAGGTTATTTTCACAGGTTAGAGTCAAATATCAATTATGTAAATTCCACTTCTGTAATGTTCTTGATATTTATAATTGAGCGATTTCAGCAAACAGATATTATGTTGGCTGTATCCCACATAATTTCCTTAGGGATTAATAAAGTATTCTGATTCTGATTTGAGTTACTGTTGCCTTCCTACCAACTCGAAGCAGTCTGGCCATTCTCCTCTGGCACTGAGAAGGTATTTTCTTCGAGATAAACGTTGCTTACAGGATATTTTCTCTTTTTCTGACCATTGTCTGTAAACCCCAGAGATGTGTGGGAAAATCCCAGCAGATCAGTAGTTTTTATACTCTTAAGTGATTTTCAATCACCTTTCTTCCCCATTCTGATGCTTAAATTAAGCTTCAGTTAGTCATCTTGACTATATGCCTTAATGCATTAGGTTGCTGGTATGTAATTGTTTGGCCAGATATTTGTATTAATGAGCAGGCGAATAGATGCACCTGATAAAGTGACTGGTGAATATCCCAATATGGCACTGAAACATTAATTTGTATGATTACTGTGAAAGTCAAAAAACAATAATATCCAGTTATTCCCAAACTGTTTCTGGAGTTAGACTGTGATATTTAACAGTTACCGTATATCTACTAGTAGTAGCATGTCTCTTATTGACGCCCGTTTCTAATAAACGCCGGGTTTAAGAACATGTCACGACAAATAGGCGCCAGTCTCCAATAGTAGCTGGTCTCCTTTAAGCGTTTCGTCTCCACTGATAATTTCGTTAAATCCTGAAATGTTCATCCGCTGTTGTTGCCTACATTTTGTGGCCGCAAATACGGTACTATACCGTATTTTACTGCTAAACGTACTCCGTTTACCTATCACTATTCCGTCTGAGAAGGGAATAAGAGCCGTCTCCAACAACTGCCGGTCTCTTTTAAACACTGGGCCGTCCGACTACTTTTTTGAATAGTAGTCGGACTAAAGCTGGCCTTTTTTGAAAAGGCCAGCTTTAACCTCCCACCCCCCAAAATATGCCACATGGCCACACCTCTCCATCTCTTGCACGATGAAGCGAGTAACATCAGTGAAGCCTTACTTCAATGAATTTAGCAGCACACATTTAGGTGTTTTTATTGTTTACATAATGTATGTGCAAAACAATGCTTCATTCAAAGCTGGAATACGTGAAAAGGCAGGGCTGCAAAGTACTCAAAATGTAAGCAAAAATAATGAAATCTTTTTTTATATACAATTTACAAAATATAATAAACTTTGATAAAAAAAAAAAACATGTATACTTTGATCTTTATTATTTAACTGAATCTGTATCCTCAACAACAGTTGTTAATATGTTCCTTTTTCTTTCTGCATGAACATCAAATTGTCCTTTACATTCACTCGTTGTCCACATGAGGAGTCCGTTTATTGCAAAAGTGTACATTCAGTGAGGTAGAAATGTTCTTTTTTTTTTTTTTTGGTTGTTCTCTTCATGAAAAACACTAGCTCTCTTGGAGCTCAGTCACTCAGCTAAGTGCTTGACAGACACTGTGAGGTGGAATCAGTCCGAGTGTTGTCAAATGGCTGTTCATACACGCTGTTGCTCTGCTCTGATGAACAGTCGTCGTTCTCCTTGTGGTCTGACTCTGCATCCGGAGCAGTATAAGGATTCTCATGCAGAGTTATGCCATTTTGTGTTACTGACAGTGGGGCGAATCCTGGATGAAGGTCCTGCTGAGGCCTCCAATTGGGAGCTTTCCCAAATGTTCCTGAGTGAAAACGTGCAAGAAGAGGTCAGGTCGGAGCACAGGAAATTCTGAAGTAAGACCGGTTTGGGAATGAATGAATTTAAGACCTACCCATAAAGGTGTTGCAGGGGGAGAGACATTCATTAGGTCTCCCATAATCAACCATGTCCCCCTCCTCCACTGATGAACGACGGTCACTTTGATGGTAGGAGGAAGCATGATGCAAACTAGCATTGGGAAGCTGGGTCAGGACAGTGGAAGAGCAGAGATCAAAATGCTCGGTCAGGAAGTAGTCCCTCCTTTTAGAGTTAGTCAGGCTGCTGTTGTAGGAGTCGATACAAGCTGGCCTTTGGTCAGTGGAATAACCTGAAGGTTTAAAAAAAAAAAAAAAAAAAAAGAATTAAAATCTCTATAAAGAGTCTGAGACTTTTAAAGTATGTCACATAGACTTGAATGCATTTTTATAGCTGAACAACAGTAATGTTGCCAGACTATTTTACAGACCTGTGAAGACTTCTGTTGGGTCAGTCAAGTACATGTTATCTCTGTGAAGCAGTGAGCCAATTGGACCTTGGTAATGGCAAAGCAAAGGATCAATGGCCACTTCCATATCCACTTCACTTCCTGTATCCAAATGACAAAGACCTGTCAGGGCAAAGGAATGGGCTCGAGTAAGAAAGCCTAATGTTTCTAAAGCTTTCACTTGGGAAACAAAGAAGAAAAGCCTGGCTTTTTACCGATCATTTCTTTAGGCTGCAGATAGAAACCACTAATAGAAGACGTCATGTACTGGTGGCTGCTACCGCTCTCAGACGGCATATAACCATCCTGTCTGTCCGCCAATGTGCCCTGAGAGGACAGGTAGCTGGGGATGTCGGCAGGCAGGTTGGTCTCATCTAAAGCACAAGGACATTTGGTTAAGTTGTGCTCTCATTAGCATATACTAAATGTAGAAGGAATAAGAAATCAGGTACTGAATGATAATAAAGCCCCACGAACTGACCTGTGTTGGTGACGCTGCAGTCTTCATTCCTTCGACGGGTGTGGTAGATGATCACTACCCAAACCAGGGAAGTACCAACCACACAACACACCACCGCTATGATGACGATGCCTACTGTGGTCCACCCATCGTCGTCAGATCCTGCCCCAGTTGCAATGCCTACCCCAACGACGCCCTGTGCTCCAGAGTCGCAGTTGGGATTTGGCACAACTGTCAGTCGAATGTTGCCCCTCTCTGTGCCCAGAGTGTTGGACATCTCACAAGTATACTTCCCTGCATCTACCTCTGCGGCGTCAACAATGATAAGGAGTTGGTTGGCAGCTGCGAAGAAGTGGCGCTCTGTAACAACTAATGGGCTGTCATCTTTGGTCCAGTTCAGCTTTGGAGGAGGACTACCACCAGCAATGCACTGAAGGACTGCGGTCTCGCCCTTGGCCACGGTGCGATCCATGAGTGGACGGAGAAATGAAGGTGTTTCTGTAAGACAAGTAGAAGAATAGAGTTTAAATGGGCCAATAACTTCTGAGCATTTTCTATCCTACAAATAAGACTTTGGACCACATATTGGTTGGTTACAATGCCTTTCTCTCACCTAGAACTGTCAGTGTAGCATTTGCAGAAATAGCTCCAGCTGTGTTTTGAGCTGTGCAGCTATAAACGCCAATGTCTTCAGTCTTGACATCCACTATGAAGAAGACATCATCCTCAGGCATGACATGCATCCGGCGTTCACGGGCGGCAGGAAAGTCGGTGCCTCCATCTTTCTGCCAGGCGATCTGGGGGGAAGGGTGGCCAACAGCAGCACACTCCAGCCTAGCCATTGCTCCAGCGCGGATACTCAAGTCCATAGGTGTCTTCGTGAAGGACGGGAGCACTGAAAAAAAGACCAAAATACATTCTGATTAAACTCTTTAGGATCTTTAAAAGGTGTGTACCCATAAAATGATGCATCCCACTCCAAACTTACTGTGGACGGTGAGTCTGGCCTTGGTAGAATACGAAGATCCAAAATGGTTGGAGATCACACACTGATACTTTCCCTCGCTGGAGAACTCGACGTTTCGGAGCTGCAATGTGGTCGTATATTCCGTCACCTCTGTCTCACCTCCTGCTCCCCCCTGCACCCGTAGGTGAGCCTGGTTGTGGATCTCTGCATCATTAAGGACCTCATTGTCTTTTTTCCAGGCGAAGGTCATAGGCGAGTCGCTTGAGCTAGCCGCAGAGCACACAAATGTCACATTGGCACCTTTGAGGGCCGATTGGGTTTCCGGCTGCACAGTGATCTGAGGCTTTGGAAAATCCTCTGTGTGAATAAGAAAAAGGAATTTTTGAGCTACAAGTACATATATATATATAATTATATAACATTTAGATAACATGTAAAAAGTTTACATTTTCTTAGCTCATTCCAATTTCCCATTTTTTTTTTTAAATGTCTGACGTGCTCATTCCCACTTTTGGATTTTAATAACTGACATTATATCCTCAATTGCACAAGGTGTGATTATCTCCTATCTCTCTTAATAAAAAAAAACCGACTCCTCGCAGATCAGCTCTGCTGTGACGTTATGTTTTCTTAGTCATTATCATTATTTTAAAGAACTCAGAGACAAGTGTATCTCTCATGATTTTATCTGTAACTAAGTGCAGACGGGGCCCTAGAGGAAAAATGTAGCGACTTTGTAAACTTCATAGTCCTTCTTGAGACCGACTAGTTTGTCTAGAAGTCAAGGAGGAAAATACCCAACAATCTGGGTCTGTCTGTGAATGGAAAACCCGTTGTGGATAAATGGCTGTTTCACAGACATTATGGGACATTTGTGTCAAGGTCTCGCACCAAGTGGATGCATCACTCACCACACACAAACTCCTCCTGGCGGACGGCGAACACGCTCATGCCCTGCAGCATTTGCGGGTGGGCGCAGCTGGCATTGACGCAGTACAGGAAGGTTTGTTCTGCCACCCAGATGGGTAGCCACTTCAGCTGGCAGTCACACAGGAGGCTGGAGGTGTTTAGACGCCTGCCGGGAGGAGAAGATACCAGAAGCATTTCATTTACTTTGCAGTAATATTTAGAATGGCTGGTAGTCTGTGTTTTCTCACACATCGGATGAAGGTAAAGCCCACAGTGGAATCTATAGAGGGAGATTTTTATCGGTAAAAGCCCACTGGTTTGTGTGTATGAATCAGGTAAATGGTGAGTCTATACGTTTAGGAAAAAATGAATATATTATTTGGCATTTATTCTGGATATTTAATGTAGACATAGACACACTACAGACACACAGATACTGAAATATCACCTAAAATCCAACTACAATGCACCTGTTTTCTTTAGGAAACATTATTTCGGTGTACTGTGTATGTAATTTGTCAAGACTTGCACTGAATTTGAATAAATTTAAAGGTTGCTTTGCTTGGGTTTTTCAGCGAAAGCTATCCTATAATGAAGGACACAAAGAAAACCGTGAACCCGTTATTAACACTGAAGTAAGCACTGTTTGCTGCAGACTTTTCCCAGCAGACCATAATGAGTTTCACCTGGTGTTCTGTCCCACATCAACACTGAAACACTAACTGAAGCTGCCCTTAGACACTTACAGCTCCTGCAGGTTCTTCATCTGGGAGAAGGCGTTCGCTTGGATGGACATGATGGCGTTATTACTCAAATCTCTGCGGAGCGGAAAGAGAGGGGAAAATTAGGGCCGCTAAGATCCCCACAGAAAGATGGCAGCTTTTTCTGCCGACATCAGCCGTGTGGAGTGAAGGCTACAAAAACTTCAATCGAGTGAAGAAAAAGGTCTGGGCTCCAGAACAATAAAACTCTGTGCAGCAGTTTGCTGCGTTAATCAAGAGAGGCCCAACGCTGGGCTGCTTTTGAGCTCTGGCAACGGCTGGGAAAAAACTGTAATTAGAATCAAATGCAGCTGTTGCACCCCCCTCCCCACACACACACACTTCTCTCCACTTGCCTCGGTGATCGATATAGTCTGGCACACATGTAAAGATACTAATGGCAGAGTTTTCTTCTTGATTCCACATCAAAGCGGAGGAATGGGAGAAGAAACAAACAGCCTCTCTGTCTTAGTGTGATTCACCCTGCTTAGTTTACAGCTCGGACTTTTGGAAACAATCAGTGAAACACGAGGCCGACTCACAGGTGCTGCAGCGCGTCCAGGCCTGAGAAAGACTTCTTGGTCACCGAGCGGATCTGGTTCCTCTGCAGAAATCTGGGAAAACAACAAAAGTCTTATCTATTTCCAAACGCACTTCTGACTCAGTGACCTTACATTGTTTGTGTGTTCCATTAGGATTATGGCGAAATGATCCCACACTCACAGTTTTTTCAGCTTGTCCAAAGCAGAGAAAGGTCCGTTCATGTCTTCAATAGTCCAGGAGATTTCATTATTTTGGAGATCCCTTTGAGGGGGAAGCAAACATAAAAAGCACTATTTTAAAAAAAAATAAAAAAAAAATATCCACACCCAGAAAACAACTGCGCTTGTGATGTTAATAAAACTTTATGCGGCTTTACATTTCGAACGATGGAGGGAAAATGCTCGAGATGTTAAAATTACATTCAAAGTGGCCCCGCGCCCAAACAGGAAGTCGCGCTTTGGCCGCTGTGGCACTTTTTAAAAGTCTGCCTTGGCATTTCTGTGTTGTATAGTGGAAAAAAAAAAGTTTTACAAGGAAGCTTGGCAATGTAAGCTGTGCTACATTTCAAACTGCATTCGAGGGGATGAATATATTCCACATGCAATTTAAATATGTATGTGATCGTACCAATAAATACTCTGTGAATCTAAACGTAAACACTTTGTTTATTCTAAACTGGACCAAAACCAACATGTCCTTCTATATGTATTGGTTCAGCTAGCCTGACATTAATTGCTCATTTTGCTATGTCCTTGTGAGTTTAGTTATTTCGGCCACGTTCCATTTGGCTTGCATCCGTTAGATACAGCATCGTATGAGCAATCTCACGTTGGCTTTGTGGAAACGACTCAACTTGCGAGCACGTCTGGCAGATAGTCTCTAAATGTGAACTACTTCAGTGGGAACATTAAGTCTCCACTCAACATCTGAGTTAGGATAACTTTGAACTTCAGAATTACCCCCGTGGGAATAGAAATAAAACATGAGGTTGAAAAAAAAAAAGGAAACATTACACAGAAAAAAAATGTCTCTTTGAAATCGAGAGACTGTAACCAACTGTTGATGTTCGCTGAAACATTTTCTGCTACCAAAACTAAAAACTCCTGGAAAAAAATATGGAGACATTTATCCTACTATCCACAGAAAGAGAAATACACCCAAAACAACTAAATACACAGTTTTGGGGTATGAACATCAGTAAAAGCCAAGCATCTCCCTGAGAAATGGCCTGCTTTGATCCCCGAGCGGCTCTCATGCTTTCACACAGTTATTTTTCTCCCCGACACGCCTGCCTATGGCTGATAGAAACTGAACAAGTATGTATGTGTGCATCTGTTTGTGTGTGTATGTGTAGGTTTGAAGGCCTGAAGCAATCTACGTCTAACTAGGTGCACACCTGCCCTACGATGACCTAAGGAAGACATTTGGTTCTAGTTAAAAAGACCTGACCGGGGAAACTGTTAGGGAGCCTCTCTGTGGGAACTGAGGACGAAGGGTGTATGGTGTGTTTCGGGAAGGGGGGGGTTGTGGCTCTCCAAAGGTTTTTCTTTTCTTTCTTTTATACAAGCTGTGTTCTTTTCCCCTCGAATGGAGAACCTGAAAAGAAAAGTTTGAAATCTATTTTGCGTTGATATGTTTAGTTTCTGAGTTACAATTATGCCGATGAACTTTGGGTTAAGACTGGGGTAGGTAAGGATTCTAGCAATTTAAATAAAAACTAAAATACTTCCATGATTAGTGGTATTAATGTTTTTAGAAAGGTAGAAAAATGAAACACTCGGAACAACAGTGTGAATAACGTTCTACGTGATGATCTATAAACTACTTCACGTAATCAGTGCTAGAAGGAAAGCAGTACTCACATTACATTTACTCACATTACATTAATTTCAATTTGCAGTGCACTAAAGGGCAAGACAATAATGTGCAAACCGTGACCAGGCCACAAAAGACTATCCACTGCTGCTAACACAACAATGACACTTTGCTAGCTCTTGCAAAGACAACATGGTAACACAAAGCTAACACACAAGATCTCTGGAGTGAGAACGAAGTTAAAGTTGTGATCCAGCCAAAACTTTTTTTTGATTTTTTGATTTGTCTTTTAAACTTAAATAACAGATCATGTACATGTTCTTATTTTATAAGGATCTCTTATACCGTCTATGCCTGATGAACGCCATCCACTGGTTTGTGCAGTCCTGTTTTAAAGCATCGAGATTAGCATTTTTACCGTCTGCATCTCGGCTTCCAAAACCAAAAAAGACCTAATTGTTTATTCAGTATGGCCCGAAATGAGTTAATACTCATGAAGTCATCAGGAAAGACTTTACAGAGGTCAAATCAGAAAGCAGTTTTCCCACAGATTTATACACGACTGACAGTCTCATTGTAGCCACGGCTGTCACCATGGTGTGGTCTTCACGCAGAGCGCAGGTTATAAATTTATCATCTCCGGCCATGTAAAAGCCAAATATAATGCAACAAGTTGTGTAAGAAATTACTCTTGTTGAGACAGTAATTACTCCACAGTGAATACAACTTACAGCATCTGCAGATTGGAGAGACCACGGAAAGCTCCATCAGCGATAAAGCTCACACGGTTGTTTCCAACGTCGAGCCCGTCAAGCAGGCCGAGATTTGCAAATCCCGATTCGTCCAGCCTGGACAGGTGATTGGAGGACAGGTTGCTGTGGGGAAAAAAGAAGGTAATAATAAATACATTTTAAACACATCTACGTTTCTGCAAAAACGCTGATTACAAACTGGCGAAAACAGAACTGCCATTTTTTCCCCCCATCTTTGTATTTCCAGACCAACCTTATCTCCAATCAGTCTGTGGAGATCAAAAAAGAATTTGTGAATCACTCTGAGCAG